>CM037854.1:221805528-221888986 GCA_021234595.1 Delia radicum
ATCCCTGAGTGTAATATTTTTATATCAATTTTTGTTGCCCAATGTGGGGACTAGATCCTTACATTTTATATCCCATCTTTGGCACTTAAAAGAAAAAAATTAAATAGACGAATAAATAAATTTATGTGTAAAATAGAAAACTTTGGTGTCCAGAAAAAGACTAAGTTTGGAAAATGTAGCCTCAACCGACTGACTCTAAAATGAACATTCTCCATGAGTTTCCGGTTTCTGGCCAAAATGTTTTGGGCATACCATTAAAAGCGGCACTTATACCTTTTTCATCTTCGGTTTTTAAGCATTCTCCAGCGAATATTCCAAAAAAGTACCTTATCTTGCCCATACTTCAGGCAAAACTGATTTTAGATTTCGTATTCCTAGACAAATGGGTTTTTCACAAACCCATTTGCCAGGGGTAAACGTTTGCCCTATTTGCCCCTTCCGCTAAAATTTCCCAAATTTATTAACTTTAAATGTCTACTTCCGAACATTACACTCAAATTGAAAAGTTAGTAGAAAAATTATTAAAAACCATTTCCGTTCCAATTTACAGTTTTTGTAATTAATTACTAATTTTTAGTACAAAATCAAAAAATAATCTACTTTGAAGAAAAACATTACACTCAAATTAAAAAGTTAGTAGACAAATTAGTAAAAACCATTTCCGTCCCTATTTACAGTTTTGGAATTAATTACTAATTTTTAGTACAAAATCAAAAAAATTAGTAAAACCTTATCTGTCCCAATTTCAAGTTTTGTAATTAATTACTAATTTTTAGTACAAAATCATTATTTAATAAAAAATTTTTTTTCGTTGCTGATTTTAGCAATATATTTTACAAAATTTTTTTAAACCCGAGTTGCCAAAAAGAACAACTTATGTGTCAAGATTTCCACTTATGTGTTAAAATTGGTCAACTTATGTGCTAATATTTTCAGTTAAAATTTGTCAACTTATATCTATCAATATATATCGATTTGTAGGGAGGCAAAAAAATCGCTCAAGTGACAAGGAAAATCGTATTCTAGGGATCAAAAAAAAAGAAACTTTGTCGGAGGAACCATACCTCTAAAACGAATTCTGATGTCCCGACTTTTGACCCGTAGGGTCAAATTTTGAAAAATCCCACTTTGACCCCTTTGGAGTGCCCCAATCGAGTCCAACCCAATCGAATAGAGCGTCTTCCGGAGAAGAAATAGAGACCATAATCTTGCAAAGACTCCTCCTATTTTCTGAAATATCTCAATCCCGAGATTTGTCCATTTTGCTGTAAAAACACGGCTAAAAATGCCCTCTTTCAACTTTAATTTTAACTTCTTAATGGGCACCTAGAATGATTATTTATGCATTAATCTGCTAGCGCGTCTCCCGTAGCTCCCATAATCTTGGAGAGATTCCTCCTACTTTCTGAAATATCAAAGTGCGATTTTCAAAAGTTGGAACATCAGAATTCGTTTTAGAGGTATGGTTCCTCGGCAAAGTTTCTTAGTTTGATCCCTAGAATACGATTTTCCTTGTCACTTGGGCGATTTTTAAATCGACCTGCCCTAATATATATATAACAATTTTGAATTTTTAAAAACATTTCACATGATCTTCTGTTCTAAAAAATGCTTAATTTGTCAAATTTGAGGTTTTTTGTAATTTATTTATTTAATTTGAATTAATTTCGTTCATGTCTTTAATTGTTTTAATTTTAAATTTTACAAGCTATTTTTTCTTGATGTTTTTCATATAAAATTTTTAAAAATAATATAATTTTTATAAATAAGTGTCGCAAAAAAAATTGTTTTTATATTAACTAAATGTCTATATATTTTTTATGATTTTTCTATTAATTGCTGGGTACATGTCATAATGTGATTTAAATAAAACAAAAGATTAAACTAATTGAAAAAAAAATATATTAACAAAAAAAATTTAAAAAAAAAATGCATGTTAATTTTAAATTATATAAATTTAAGTATTTATTTTAACAACAATTAAAAAAAATTATAAAATAACAACAAGTATTTAAGTGTTCGTTCAGAGAAAAAATAAATAAAATAATTACATGGAGAATATAAAAAACAAATATTATATCAACAAATATTATATCATATTATATCAAATGGTTGCATAGTGTTATTGTAAATGATTCCAAATGGATAAAATCCATTTTTATTAAATAATGTGCCCATTTTTTAAAAAATGTGTATTTTTATTAAAAATTTCCAAAATTAGAAATTTTGAAAAATTGTATTTTTTTTTTTTTTTTATTAATTTAATAATCATATAATTACCGAGCACTAGCAAATATGCCCTTCGGCGCGAAAACAGCGATACAGGGCCAGTGCCTCTGGTGGGAATCGAACCCACGACCCCCGCACTGATAAGCCAGATATGAATTTTTTTTTTAGTTTATTAATTTATTAACAAAAAGTTTATTACAAAATTAAGTTTGCCTCAGCGTCATATGACATTGTTGAGGCGAGTTGGCATTAAATTTTATCAAGTAATAAATTAATAATATTCAAAATTTCATTTAAAGTTTACATAATTTTTTTTTTTTTTTATATAAAATTATAACATTAAAAGCATTTCCAAATTGTTTAACAAATGCTCTTTTAAAGAGGATTTAAAAGCTGAAATTCTTGAAATATTTCTTAGATTTTGCGGTAAGTTATTATACTCCATGCACCCAATATATTCGATTCTCTGCTTTGTGGTTTCGAGTCTACATCTCCTAACTCTTAAATTTGAGCTACTTCGTGTGTTGATGGCTGTTTGATTTATTCCAAAAGATATAGTGTTGTGGGCAATATTATGCAATGCTTTAAATATAAACAATAGCAATTGCTTTTTATAAAGCCCATATATAGGTAAAATATTTTTTGAAACATTTTGTATAATGGAAGTGTGGAATACATTATTGGTAAACTATAAACCATTTTTAATGCTTTGTTTTGTACTCTTTGCAGAGCTTTAAGTTCAGTATTATTTTTATAACCATATACCAACCAATACTAGATAATTTAAATGGCTTTGAATTAATGATTGATAAAGTAACAGTTTTGTTTTTTCATTAAATTTATTTTTAAATTTGTACAACAATCCAATAACTGGAGATATTCTCGATTTCAAATTTTGAATGTGCATATTCCACGACAAATTATGTTGTAATTCCACTCCCAAATATCTTAATCGACTGACTTTCAAACACTTCTTCACCATCCACATATATACTAAAACTACCAGCGTTGTTATTTAGGTAGTGTTTAAATCTTAGAACTTTAGTTTTCTTCGTATTTATAACCAATTTGTTTAGCCTCGAATATTCAAAAATGAATGCTGCATCTCTTTCCATGTATGCTTTTAATGCAGTTTCATGTTCATATAGATAAAACAAGTATATATCATCAGCATACATATAAATCTATCCGGAAAGTCCATGACTATCTTCATTATCATGGGCGTTGTGGTTAGCGCGTTGGACTTTTACACAGAAGGTCCCGGGTTCGATCCCCGGTGCCGGCAACATCAAAATAATATGTATGAGTTTTGTCTATCCCTCATACGTATCGTAATGTCCACCTTCGGTGTTCCCATAGCAATTAACCCCACCGAAGTAAAATAATGAATCAGGGCTATGAACCAAAAGCTTCAATAAGTTCGCCAACTTTCCATCAGGTGGCGAGCAACAACTGTGCTAAGACTTATCATCTCGCGCAATTACAGTGTTGCCATGTCTGAAGCCCTTCATCTTTCCCCACCTTTCATCTCTATACTATCCCTTTCCAAAGAAAGCAACACACTAAATATAGGAAGTATTTCCTGAGTGTTGCCTCTCTTTTTAAAAAGAAGAAAAAAAAAAAAAAAATTTAGCTGTACTAATTTGATAAAAACTAAATTTGGAGATGTTGATTGCAATTTTTATGCAATTAAAGTAAAAAATAAATTGAAAAAATTACTCCGTTTCCAGAGCATTTTATGAAAATTGATTATGTTGTCAAAAATTTAACAAAATCTTAATGTTTTCATCAAAATTTACATATTTTTTTTTAAATATCACCTAAATTCGACAATAACCTAATTATCTGTTAAAAAAAAAAAAAACTTTAGCCCTTAGTGACATGGGAAAGAAAATGACCCATGAAACGCAATTTTAATTATGACTACTAGATTGCAAAGCTTTTAAATTTACAAAAAAAATTATTTAATGTGGTTTGATTCACATGGGTTTAATGTTCTCAGTTTTGATTTAAAAAAAATTACCACTAGGAAATTTACAGAATAATTTCTTAGGTTTTAAATTATGGTACAATAAAGAATTGATCTTGTTCGTTAGTTTAGTAGCCTTTATCACATATTCAAATTTTATAAAAAAAAATTAAAGAATTCATTCTATAAATTTTCTAGTGGGTCTATTTTCGTGCTAAGTTTAACTATTAGCCCTATATAAACAAAATATTTGTAATAAGTGGAAATTTTCTTTTAATCAATATAAAACATTTACACTCTTGTAGTCACAATAAAAATTAAGTTTTATCTTAAACCGATGGTAGCCTGGATATAAACCTGGCCAAAAACGGTTTATGATTTTTTAAACAAAAGTAAAGATAATTATTGTCTACTCAAATGTAAGTGATAGTTTTCCTTAAATTACACAAACTTTGATGAAAACATTAAAATTTTGTTAAATTTTTGACAAAATAATCAATTTTTATACGATGTCCAGCAACGGAGTCGGTAGACAGACTACAGCGTATTATCATATTATCAATTAATTTTTTTTTTTCTTTAATTACAATAATTTCTAATTTAGAGAAACAGCTATCGACATTCTCAAAATTATTCATTTTAAAAAACTTTTAATATAAATTGGAAAAAAAAAATACTATTTGCATTTTTTTATAATTCTTGGGTCATTTTTGATTTCAGACTAAAGAGGGTTAATGATATCATATGAAGTCAGAATTTAATATCTGCATGATATTTAAAAAATGGAATGAAAAATAAAATTTTTCGAAATTTTGAATGTTGGAAATTTTTAATAATACACTTTTTTCACAAATTGGCTATTTTCGGCCGAATTTTATTTTATTCTGAACCATTTGCAATAAAATTAGGGGCTGTAATAACAAATCTACTTTTAATAGTCACCCATACACTATGATATCCATGTTATTCTAACTAAATAACTTACAATACAAGAATTCCATTAACATATTAGCGATATTTAAAATTTTTACAAAAAAAAATTTTGTGCAGTGAACAGAAGGCAATGAATACTATGAAACTACATAATTATCTCAATATTTTTTGGAAATGGACTCATAACACTTTCAAAAATAGCGCACACAGAGAAATAAAGTGCCAAACGAATTGAAAAGTGTATTTTAATGGTAACAACTTATAAATTCAGTTAGTACAACGATATGTACATAAAATTTCTGAATATTTTGGGTGGTGCAACTAAAATTTAGTGGAATTAAACAACTTTATTGTGAAAACTAATGTTCAGTTGTAGCATCAGACTGAAATTCGTAATAACCGAATTTGTATCGTAGTAACAGCAAATACCTACATTTTGCTCTGCATGTGGTTCATATACTCATAAAAATAAAACCGTAAAATGGTACTAAAAATTAGATACAGTGGGCCCTCGGTTAACGAACACAATGCGTTCCAGAAGCGTGGTCGTTATGCGAAACGTTCGTTAAGCAAAACCATTATTTCCATATATATCAGTGCAAAATAAAATAATGCGTTCCAAGTCGGAAAAAGTACACTAACATATTTCAACATCAATATTTATTGAAAGTAATATAACATATATTTATCAACATTTTTAAGGAACTGAATATAGGACGAAATGAGACAATCTGCAATGGAAAAAAACGAAAAAATTTCAAAAAAAAATAATTTGGTATGATACCTGGACGCATACATAGTTCTTCTTTAACAAAACACTGTCTAGAGTCGTTTGCTTTTGGCGACGCTTCAAAATTTGTTGAAAATGCGACACAGCATTATCATTGAATAAATCTGTTGCGCGTTTAGCCACTGTCTGATTGGTGTGATGCTTTTTAATGTTACGTTGCACTTTCACAAAAAATAACAACACGTCTTGTTAATTGTATGAACACAAGTGATGCTAAAGCTAAACACAAACAGAGAAGTTTTATGCGCAATTCGGTAGTTCCCATTTTGCGTTGGTCGTTATACGAAACTTTGTTCGATAAGCGAAATATTTTTTTTTTAATGTGTTCGTTATGCGAAATGTTCGTTAAGCGAGGGTCGACTGTACTACTAAATTTAGCAGATTTTTTTACTAAATATTAGTAATATAAGAATAGTTAAAATAAATCTGGTGAATTTACAAATATTTAGTTATATTGGAATTAAATTTTAGTTAATTGTAAGAAACAAATTCATCTGCTAAAATCAGTAAAAAAAATTGCTAAATATTAATAGACAAGAAAATAAAATTGTAATAAAAACTTCAAATTTTTAAAACTTGAAATTTTGATTTTTTTTTATTGTGAATAAAAATCTGCCCTTCTGCAATCAGCAGCCTACAATTTTTTAGTAAAAATTTATATTAATATTAGCAAAATAATCTGTTATTTGCGTTCAACTAAATTTAAGGTAAATATATCCAAAAATTTGGTTGATACTAACATTTTTAAAGTAAAAGGTTTTGCTAATTTTAGCAGAGTGAATTGCTATTTTAAATTAACTGAAATTCAGCTCGAATATAACTAAAATTCTTTGCTGTTCTTAATTTATTAATATTAACAAAAAAAAATTGCTAATTACAGCAGTTCTGTCTGCAACATAATTTTTAACTAATTCTTAGTAGCTTTTATTTTTAAAGGTCTATTTCTACACTCATAATAGTCCATGCATAAAAATACAAAATTATTGTCAAAACAACGAAGACTTTTGTAAAATGAAACAAATTTCGTTTATTTTTATTTTGACATTTTTTACGTACTTCTAGAATAGATTATTATGAGTGCATAAGTGCAGAATTTAATATTTAATGTTTTCTATAACTTTTCTCTTTAAAAGTTTCAGTACATCGCATTAACCCATACCTCCAATAAAAATTCATATATATTATGTTGCCTACATTAAGGCTCATATTTCAATATTATTTCATTTGCAGCAATTTGTTGCATTATCTGTGCTACATTTTAGTTAATTGACTGATTACATGACACTTGGATAATTTTACCTTGACACTTTCCTAAACTACAATCTATCAGTTGTTAGCCATAGTATGTGCCCAATTGTACTACCATTCCTCCTTAAAGTATACTACGCAATATATCAATTATTTTTTTTAGTAATTTTGTCGTTTGTTGTTTAGCATTGAATTATGATTAAAAAGCCTAATAATTATATAATGACATAAATTTCTATACAATTATTATTAGTATATATTATCATTATGAAAATTAATGATGAACATGAAATGTTATAAGTTCAAATCTATATGACATCTAATAATAACAAATCAAATGCCGAAAATTAATTGAATTACTTTGATTTATCGTGCATACATAATCAAATACAAACACACGTATTTATATTTTAATAAGGATAACACAATAGAAATTATGTTTATAAAGCAATTAATTAGTAAAATCTTGCTATGGATAAAAAAATTACAATACATAACTACCTAAGGTCAGTAGAGATTTAAGGGAGAACTGGAATGTTTAAATTTTTTTTAAAGAATATGAATATCAAATTTCTTCATAATGACAAACATCTTTAAATAGCGAAATTTCTTTAGAACACTAATTTAAAGTCTGCACGTTTGTATATAGCACATAAAAATCTGATTGGCTAACAGCAAACTTATATTATTTGTATGTGTATTTAAATAAAAATATACAATGCCAACCATAAAGCACATCAAAAAACTTAAAGGAAAAAATTTAAAGGAAAAGATCTTTAAAAACAGACACACCTCTTTGAGGTCAATTGACACACGTTTTATGCTGTTTATGGTAAATTTCAACTTTCAAATATTTTTTTAATTAAGAAAACATAATTAAATTGCAGAAATCACAATAAAACTAAAAAAAAATCAATCAAAATTTGAAAAATTACTATACAATTCCTTTCAACATAAATTTCAAATTACAAAATTCCATTTAAATATATTAATTTTAATTGTTTGAAATAAAAGCACATGGAAGCTGAAAGTCGGATGTGGCGAAGTTTGTATATATTCATTCATTTAGATGAAAAAACTTTTTTTTTATCAAATTCAAGGAATATTAATTTAGGCAAAAAAAAAAATCATGGCGTAAATTTAAATGCAGAAACCAGAAAAAAATTACAAAATTCCATTTAAATTAAATTGCATGAAATAAACTAACCTTCTAATTCTTTAAAATTCAACAAGTGGAAGAATTAAAGACGGCTGTACCGAATCTTGTATACACTCCATGCATTGAGATGAAGAAACATTTTGTTTTAAATTTAATTCGAAAAAAATTAATTAAGGGAATAAAATATTTCATCAAAAAAAAAATTCGAAAAAATACTCAGGAAAAAATTTTGCGCAAAAACAATTTCTCGTTTTCATTCAATTAGTATATTTTTTAGCGCTATTTTAAATGGTTAAAATGTCCTTAAGTATTCAATGTTCTAAAATAAAACAATGAAAGAGTTAAATCCATTGAGATGAAAAAAAAACGTTGGCTTCCAATTTAAATTTTAAATTTTAAAATAATTTAGGAAAAAAGTTTTACAGAAAAAATTTCAGGAAAGCGATGTTTGCGAAAAACACACATACATATAATGATATACAAAGTACATTGATATGTAACAAATTTTGCTTTTCAAAAAGTGTTGACTTTAGGACTCGGTTTACCACACCCTCCAGTTCATACACTAAATTCTCGTATAGTTTATTTTTTGGCTGCATATAATATCTTGGTATGAATTAAGGCAATCACAATTTTCTTACTGCAGACAAGTGATGAATGGGGGTGATAACCAGGAAAGAATATGAATTGTCTATCATGAAAATTATCAACCTTTTTGGAAGAAGCAAATAAAGTCGAATAGGACAATATCATAGTTCAGTTTTTAAAATACTCAAAAACTCGAGATTTTTTCACAGTTTTAGTTTTTAAAAACGGAAAATTATGTGATTTTTAAAAGCTTAATATTCAAGAGTTTTTATAGGATTTCTCTTGTTCTATTCATATGGTTATCTTTTAAATGACATTCGCGCCACAGAAAAGGTTAAATTTTATTTTATAAAAAAAATTTTGAATTTCGATTTATCCATGTTTAAAAAATTTTGCAATGGGAGAACTGCATTTGTATATAAAACGCATTTTTTTTTTAAATGCATTTGTTGTATTGCATTAGTGTAAAAGAGGCAATCGTAAAAATTTAAAGCTTTTCGAAGTCTGCGCTGTATAAATTCCTTAAAAACATTAGTCAAATAGAATATTTTTATTAACTTAATAATAAAATCGAAAAGGCATCAACAAATTCTAATGACTTAAAATATTATTGAGCAAAACAAATTTAATTAACCATAAAACATCCTTAAAATTGAATTTTTCGTATCTAAATCATTTAATATGATTTTCATTTAATAAATAACCCTTAACCAAATTTTATATCATAAAACTGAAAAAAATATGTGTTTTCAAAAATAATCGCGATGTGCTTTTTAACCCTTTACTGCCTGGTATTACCTATATGTAACCAATATTTTGACCGAAAGCAGCGCCTGATATAAGTAATCAAGATACATTTGCTTTTATTAAATATGATAAAGCACCCCTCTTACTATTGTAATATTCAACAAAAATAACTGTAAAATTTGCAGATAAAATTTATAAATTTGGAGACACATTATTTTTTGTGGCGTGAAAATAGCAGAAATTGAAAAAAACCGTGATTCCCAAAAAAAAAACTACTTTTATGATTTTGAAAAAATTACAATTAATATTTAAAAAGTTATTGAACTAACTAATTAGGTATTAACAAAAATTTATAATCTTTCCGACATACATATTTTGGTTTTTATATATTCGCCTATATTTTGGTTATTAGGTGATCCGAAATTTTGACTATTTTGTATTTTGAAGTAAATCGAAAATTAAACATTTTTTTTGTGTAAAATTAAATTTTGTTTTTTTCTGTGCCGCGAATATCATCTAATTTTCTTGATTTAAAAAAAAAAGAAAACTTATCCATTTAAAAGTAAAAATATCACAAAACGCCGCACAAGGCGTCGTGTTCAATTATTTTCCATTTACTAGCTAAATATACAACTTTCATTAAGATCTGAAGTTTCCTGCAGTAAAGGGTTAGACTCTAATATATGACCAAAATTTTGTCGTGAGTTTTTGTATTTCTTGGTAGTATAATATATATTATGAAATGTGATAAATATAATGAGATCTAAAAATTGATGTAACTTTACTTAAATCCCAGCAATATTTGTAATTTTAATATATCTAATTTGCTTGAAACTTAAAACCGCCATAAGTTTGTCATCATTAAAGATAAATGATTAACGCGAATGGATTTAGCATGCATAAATATCGGCTAATATATACACAAAGGTTACTCATGTCACACAAAAAAAAAATTGCTAAAATATTTTGCCTTAAGTGTCGAAAATTTTTGAAATTCCTCATATATTGATATATTTCGAGTTAGCGTCAGTTTCACAATGTACCGTTAGCTACAAACTGGGGCTTTAACTGACAAATTTGTTGTTGTTTCTCATATAAATATAAATAGTTTATCCGTTCGTTAAATTGTAACAGTCAGTAATCGGGCCTTAAACGATATTTTCGATTTAATCGATATCTATTGATTTATTCAATTTCTATCGCCTTTTTCTATTATTTATCAATTATATCTACATTTATAGTTTCTCTTAAATTTTATTGATATTTTAAGAATTTTCGGTTTTGTTAATACTGACTATTTACACACAGAGAAATAAAGTGCCAACCGTATTTAAAAAGTCTATTTTAATGGTAACAACTTAGAAATTCAGTTTATTCAGTTAATTTTTACATTAGATTTCTGAATATTTTAGGTGTTGCAACTAAAACTTCAGTTGAAATAACCGAACTTTGTTGTCAAAACTAATGTTAAGTTGTTGCAACCGACTGAAATTCGTAATAACCGAATTTGAGTCGTAGTAACCGAATTTCAGTTGACAAATTGCAAATTTTTTCTCTGTGTGTAATATAAAATATATCAATAATTATTGAGTCCTATTTTTATCAATTTCATCCTAAATTTTCCATTTTTAGCAGTTTTATCATTCCAGCGTTTTTTTTTTTTTTTATTGCATTTTAGCGCTTTTCTAAAAGCTTACAATATCTGTCGACTTTAATTATTTTTTGATATGGAATGGATTCTCATAAAAATGATGTCTATATTAACTGATTTTTTTTTTTAATTATTTAATTGTTGTCACTTCAATGTTACACATTAATTTAAATTAAGTAGCCACATTTTTAAACTGCAACAAAAAAAAAATCATTAAATTAATATCAATTAAACCTTTAAATGTTGTGGAATAAAATAATTAACAATTTTTATCAATTTGTCAGAGAATGCTTTTTACAACAAGATATAAATTTTATAAAATACAACAACATTTACAAAAAAAAAAATTAATGAATTATACAACAGTAAAAAAAAAAAATAAGTGGAGAAAATACAACCAAACAACACACTTTATCATTATGAACACATGTGTTGTATATAAGCTCGAGCAATACATAAGCCATAAGGTGGAACTTATAAACAGAAATTAAATACTTTGTCATGGCATGTTATTGAAAGATTTTAAAATTTAAATACAGATCCTAAAATAAATTTTAAAATATTAATTCCAAAATATATACAGAACATTATCTTGACTCTTTTGAATTCTTTATAAAAAAAAAATAATTGCCACCCTTATAATAAGCATTATTATAGTTATTAACTTATCATTATTATCTTTATTTTATAAATAAAAAAAAAATGCAACAGTATTCACTTACACTGTTTAAATTTTCTCCTTTTTTTCTCATATTTTTCGCCACGGTTGCCTCAAACCAACAAATTTGCAGTGGGTAACATAAATCAATGTCATATGCTGACATGGTTTGTGTTAATAAAAAAAAACGAGAAAAAAAAACTTTAAAAAAACAGGAATTTTAACAAAAGAATAATATTTAAAATTGTAATAATTAATAATGAAATTATAACTGGTTGGCATATTGGTGTATGTATGTGTTTGTGAACAAAAAAAAGCAAACACACACACGCTCACTGGCATTTATAACCCACACAACGTCATTTTTCACGCTGAAAAAGAGAAAAATAAACCAACGCCCGCAAATTTGTTGGTGGTAATTATTTTAAGAAAATAACTTTATTTTTTAAAATTTCACACAATATCATGAGTTCCATGATACATCTCAAATGAAATTGACCGAGTGGTCTTCAAATTTGATTAAATTTTTGTACACACATACTCCATGGAGCCCATTACACTTCCCCATATTCGGTATTTTAAATGTTCATGATTTTTTACAGTTTTATTTCGATGAGCTTAGATTTGAAGTTGTTATCGGATTTCTCTGATTCGAAAACCATTCGATTTATCTTGTTATACTTTTTAATTCGTGGGCAATAAAAAATACATATTAAAATTTTTTTTTTTTTTTTTTTAAATTCTTTCTTTATTTGCAATCTATCTTAACACAATAAGCAAATTTGATAAAAAAAAATAAAGTATTAAATAACAGGAGTTATGTAGTTCCAATGATCAACGTACACTCAAAAAAATAAGTTAGTAGAAAAGTTAGTAAAACGTCTTGTAAATCAGGTATACTATTTTTTAGCAAATTTTTTTTGCTAAAATCGTGTTTTCAGCTAAAATTTTTGTTATACTTATTCAGCACTTAACTGTTTTATACTAATGCTTTACTAATATACTAATGTTTTACTAATTAATTTCGCTAAAAAAAAATTGTGCTGATAAGCACATTAATAGTGTGGACGACAACGAGATTGAAAGATATACGCAGAATGAAGTAGATGTCGCGGCATGTCAAGATGTAGTAGAGAAGAGGAAAATGATACTAAAAAGTACAACTCTAATAAACATATGAAAAAATCAACCATGGAAGTTTTTGTATCTCTTTTTCATACATAAAACAAAATTGAGGATTAAAATAACTTAAATTTTGCGTTGTCACCGGATTGTGAAAATAATTGTCTATTAATTAAATAAAAGACAAAAGAAAATATTTATTTATTTAAACTAAATGTTTATATGTGTGGTCAAATTGCAAACAAACATATACAGACATGTAGACAGAGTAAAGCGAAAGACAAAGACACACATCTTAGGTAGATTTGTATGGTTCCTTTTTCTTATTGCAAAAAAAAGGTTGTTTTTTTCGTTTCGTTTGTTTTTGTTTATTTTTCGTTTCTTTTATATTATTATCTTCGGCAGTTGCGATAGCATCATTTAGACAACCATTGCTGTAAGTAATTGAAAAACAATTTTTGTTATGTTATTTATTTCTATATATTTTTAGCAAAACTTTTGCTGAATCTACAAATTTTGTTGCTAAAAATCAGCTCGCTGATTTTCAGCAAAAGATTTTGCTGACAATAGCAACTTTTTTGCAAGCATCCTCCTGACTAAAATTTTGCTGACTCAGCAAAATTTTTTGCTGACTTTACAAACTTTTTTTTTGAGTGTAGCTATATAAAAGTAAAAATGGCTTAAAATATATTTATATTTTTACGACATAAAAAGATTAGCCTCTAAAAGGCAAATCTAAAACGTGTACCCGTTTTGATCTTCTCGTTTCATTAGTGTCATCTAAAAGTGAAATAGCCAGAGGATTAATATGATTACTCAACCTTTGCAGATAGTTCTCGCTAAACCTTCGGATTTCTTCTTTAAGTGTTGGCATACTGAGATCTTAAAGTATAGATTTGTTTGTAACGAACCAAGGAGCGTTAGTTATAAGTCTTAGAGTTGTTGACTGATACATTTCTAAAATATCAATATTGGATTTACTTGATGTACCCCATAATTGTATACCGTATGTCCAAACCGGTTTTAGGATGGCTTTATAAATTCTAAGTTTATTGTTTAAGTTTAATTTTGATTTCGGACGCAGCAACCAGTTTAATTTACGTGTTTTTATCTTTAAATGTTCTTTTTTAGGTTTGATATGTGCTTTCCAAGTTAGTCGGCGATCTAAATTCATTCCCAGATATTTAACGGTGTCTTTTTGTGTAATTTTCTTCCCCGTAGATAGATATTGCAGAGCAATTACCTCTGTCTTAATAAAAAGTAATGTGGTCGGATTTATCTGAATTAACTTTAATATTATATTTTGTTAACCATTTTTCGAGAATGTTATTTTGAGCTTGTACGAAGAGCGAAGCTTCAGTTTTACACTGACTAGTTGCAACTATTGCAGTGTCATCAGCGTAAGTAGCTAGCGTAACATCGTTGGTAACGGGCATGTCTGCTGTGAAAATTGTTTACAAAATAGGCCCAAGTACACTACCCTGGGGAATACCAGCTTTAATTTCAAAAATTTCTGAGCGTTCATCATTAACCTTGACATAAAAGTGTCTTTGAGAAAGGTAACTTTTAAAAAATAAATAAAATGGTGCAGGAAGCACTTTCTTAATTTTAAAAAGTAAACACTGATGCCATACTCTGTCGAATGCTTGTTGAATGTCAAGACAGACTGCAGAATAAAACTTTTTATTCTCAAAAGTATTAGTTATTACATTCACAATTCGGTGACATTGTTCGGGAGTTCCGTGTTTATGTCGAAACCCAAACTGATGGTCTGGTATGATGTTTTGTTTCTCTAATATTGGCAATAGTCGTCGTAAAAATTTTTAATCCAACATCATTTTTCAGATGCATTTTTATAACTGTCCACAAAGTAACAAAAGGTCGTGTTTTTAGAAGCAGAATAAAATAAATGCGCTGATATAAGTGCTTAATATTAAATAATACTGAGAAGCAGCAAATACACGAATAATTTGCATATAAAAATAAACAACATAAAAATTTTAGCTTACTGTTCTCCCTAATATGGATGCAGGTTGTAAGCAGCTTACCCTAATCCCTTATAATAATGCAGTTTGTAATGCAGAAAGTTTCTTATCGTGGATTATAAACGATCTGTACCAGTTTTACCGAGTGATTTCCGATTGTGTTTGATGTTTTCGAGTATGTTATAAAAAAATAATCAGTCATTTAACCGCTTCTGAAGAGCTAGCAAGTGAAGCGATAAAAAAAGTTTTTATGTTATATGTCTAATTTTTAACAACAAACCATTAATATCTGTAGAATTTTATGTAAAATATATTATACTCATATCATTACTTTTAATCGTAATAATGTAGACATGAAATATGATGTTACTGAAAGCCATAAAATCACAGCATTTTATAAGCACTAATCTCCGGGCTTTTTTTGCCCAAAAGTAATGCTTTTAAGTGAGAATTCGCCATACAAAATCATGGCATATGTAAGCAGGTTTGTAAGGGATTCTTTTAGGCTTACTCCCTTACAAATCTGCTTTCTTGTAAGCAGTGTTTTTTACTGGGTCTCCCACTTCAAAATTTTTTAAACATGTAAAAATCGAAAATGTTACACTATTTATATAAAATTAAATTTCGCTTTTTCTGTGAAGTAAATAACATTTAATTTGCAAGATTTTTTTAAAAAATCTTATCTATTCTTTCTATACAGAATATTAAATATATTTTTTTATATAACCCCTTTTTATAGTAATGCGTTTCTACACTGGGTCATTTATGTTTTTATCTATCAAGTATAACATGTCGAGATAGTTCAGACGGTAGAGCGTTTAAATGACAACCTAGACTCCGAGGTGGAAATCCCGTGTGTGCACATTTATTTAAAAATATTCATTGGAAAAATAAATTTTTTTTATTAAATTTATTTATTTTTAGTCTCATTATTCTTGTCTATACTACGTTAGGATATAAGTAAACACATATTTTTCTATTTTTTGTAAGGTGTTTAGCAATGATATATAATTATTTTGCTCGACATCCCCATATAAAAGTAATGAAATTTGTAATGACAATTGCAACATATTGTCATTACCAACTATGTTCTTATATAACCACTAACTATGGTATAGATTTTTTACACTGGGCATTTGTAGATTGAAAATAAAATTTTCATTTTCTTTGGAACTTTTTTCTTTATGAAAAATATTAAATCGTGTATTGGGTTTGTAGGAATTTTACCCTTAAATTACTATACCATAAACTGCCGTATGAGTGATATTTTTACTATTTATTTATTACTCATACGCTTAGGTCAAAACATATTTGGGATAATTCAGTAGAAAAGCTTAGATATTTTTGGTTTGATATAAATTGCCATAACTTTGGAATTTATCCATAGATTTTTTAGAATATACCACGAGTTCTTTGTAAAAATTTGGGTTTTACGCTGAAAATATTAAATATAAATAATATAGACAAAAAGGTGACTTATTTAGGTTTATATGTCCAAAAAACACGCTTTTTGATGCAAAATCTCTTTTAGAGCTGTTTTTTTGCTTGCCCTAATAATTTACGTTTTCCAGGTGTCGAAAGAAGCATTCAAGTGTCTCGGTTTCCTGCGACGGTGTAAGAAGTACTTCACTCCTTCCGATTTACTTAATATTTATACCACCTATATCCGACGGAAAATGGAATAAAACTCCCATATATGGGCAGGGGCTTCAAAGTCTATTTTGGAGCTTCTGGACCGTGTGCAAAGGAGCGCGTCGGCGCTCATCAATGACGAGAGGGTATCAAGCTCTATTGACTCATTGGAGCATCGTCGGAATGTGGGTTGTGTAACATTGTTCTATCGATATTACCATGGAAATTGTTCTGCTGAGATAAGTGAACTTATCCCCAGAGCCCGTCTTTTCATTCGAAACACTCGCTTATCTAGCAGAGCTCATCCGTTTGCTAGTCGATTGTCCAGTGAACCGCACAACGCATTACAGGGAAAATTCGTTCATCAGCCGTACAAGCCGTATGTGGAATAAACTCCCCGCGGAGGTCTTCCCTGTCACTTACAATGTAGCGAAATTCAAATCAAATATTCACAAACACTACTCCCTCTTTCCTCCTCCCCATAACCTAATTTCCTGATATCAACACAATGCATTGCATTATAGGGGGCATCCACTGAGTGTTGGTCTAACAAAAAAAAAAAAAAAATAGTCGAAATAGTCAAAATTATTCAACAATTAAAGGTCGAAAAAACATAATTTTTATTTTAATAAAAATTATATCACACTTGTGAAAATATATATGTATTATTATTCTTCTTAGTTTAAATGAGCTGAAGATCATTTATTTATTAATTATTTTTTCCAATATTTCGTCTCCACATGGGTGACTTCTTCAGGGAACAATAATAAAATATTGTAATATTTGTTCCCTGAATAAGTCACCCTATGTGGAGACGAAATATTGGAAACAAATAATTAATAAATAAATGATCTTAAGCTCGTTTAAATAAGAATACAATAAAAGAAGATCAAAGAAAACTTAACATATATATATATATATTTTTTTTTTTAACACACCACAATATATTAAAAATCTAATTGTGTACCTTAAATTGTTTTAACTAATTTAATTGTTTGTCCATCTTGCCTTGGAAATTAAAATAAAAAAAACCGCACGTATTTCACATTTCACTTCCTTTTAAACATTAGAAAGTTCTTTCTTTCCTCCACAAACAAACTCTTATATTCAAGTGTTTCTTTTTCTTAGCTTTTTATAAAGATAATTAATATAAAAACCAAAAAAAACCAACTTGCCCTTTTAAAACAACCCCTAAGCATTAACTTTTACTTTTATTGCTTGTAATTTTTTTTAAAACTTTCACCCAATTTTTTCATTACTTAAGTCACTTCATGGGCTTAATATGCTTCGAAAAATTTCATGTAACTATATAAAAACTTTACACTTTTCTGCCCAGAAATGTATGACCTTTTTTTTGTGTGGCAAACTAAAGAAAGTCATTAAAGTTGGTTGGTTGGCTGTTTGCTTCCATTATTTTTTTCATGTCTCCAAAAGGCTTAAAAGTATGTTTTAATGACACCTAAAGCTAAAGCTTAAAGTTGCATTTTTATATACAATGTAAGTTTAGAAAAAAAAATTATATATTACAAGAAGGTGACAAAATTTTTGGCCACTAATAACACTTGCTACAAATTTTAGTATGAACATGTTATGGGTAAGGACAGAGTTTTCATAAGTACGAAATACATGGAGAATTTACATTAAACAGATGTGTCTAGGTAAAAGTGATGAAGCAATTACCATTATGATGTAAAATAGTTTTGTCAATGTACTAGCTAACACAGGACACAATATATAAAAGGGAGGCATTTATTTAGAAAACTGTAAATTTTACAAATTAGTTGACAAGGACGATCATTCACAAAGTTGAAGGGTAGTTTGGCTAATTTTTCTGATTTTTTTTTTTTTTTTTTTTGCTTAAATATAGTTTCATAATAGTAAATGCTTGTTATTACAATCTGCCCATAGATTCACACGTTATAGCACAAAACGTGGAAGAATAAAGTGCTTCTGATAAGGACTCAAATTAAAAAAATTAAAAATTTCTTTCCTAGGATCATTACTCACAAAGTTGGGTCTTGGTTTAGCTAATATTAGCCTGAAATATATTTATTAACTTTGCTTACTTGTTACCGAAAATTAATAAAATCTGTCGATGAACTAAAAAGTTAGAGCAGAAATTGTAAATTTCCTATATTCTGAAAATTTTTTTAATTTGTTCAATCCTAGTTTCTTTTAGTTAAATTCCTGATTCTAGCTATTTCTATATAGTTGCCACCCTTTTTTATTCATATAGATGTCTGAAATTATAAATTTTTTTTTTAAGCTCAAACACTAACCATATGTGTCCCCTTGTATGTTATAGTGCATCATGATATATCATGTATGACAACTTTAATATTTAGTTTGAAAAAAATATATTTTAGTTTTCACTTAGTTTTTAGTGTTATAAAAATTTGTCTATAACCTTGTACTCGTCAAATATGGTTTTGTTGTAGTTTTCAGTTTTTAGTCATGTTAAGTTAACAAATCATCATCATTATTATCATTTGCAATGGCAGGTTTATAAAAATTTTAAAATGTTCATGATTTTTAACTAAAAGTGAAAACTTTTAAGTGGGCAAAAAAAATGTTTTAAAAAACATGGCTAATTTTGAAGTGTTTAAAATTATGTAAATTATAACAATTATTTAAAAAGGATTAAATTTCAATATAGACAGTAGGAAATGCCAGTAATTGTTCTCTAAAGATCTTTTCAATTTCTTATTTTTCTCCATCCAGGCTTATTAGTTTTTTCATCTCTCACAAAAAATGTGTTTCAATATCACTTCTTGTAAGACGTAGATTGAAGAACAAGGATATTAAAACTAGAATTTGAGAAAACTAAACACAATCGGTTACCTTGTGACCACAAAAAACCAAATGGGACAACGAAAATTCTACTTTTAGAAAAGAGTTTTATTCGTCAACTGGAAACTACTCCGAATATCATTATGAAATATTTTCCTGGTTGAATGATCAATTTTAAATTACTGAGAATTTAGCTGCATTAGATTCGAGGCCATACTTGGGTGTGATCGCTAAACGGTCATGACTTGGTATTGTTACGATTGTAATGTAAGATGAGCGAAGGTTTGATTCTTACAGCCGCAGGTTGTTGAAAAATTTATCATATAGAGACAATCTGACAATTATAAGACACAAAATTTTTTTTCAATATTTTTTTTATATTTAATTTTTAATTGTCAGGTTTGAGATCATAATTAAATGTTACTATTATTATATATGTTACTATTGTGGGCATCACCGCTAAAAAAATCGTCTTCCAATTTTTTACAATTTTTTTATACAAATAGCTAAACACGTTTTCTAAATACCCTGAAAATTTCATAATGGAATTTCCACTACTTTTTGATATATCTGAAAAAATTATTTTTTACTTTTTTAGCAATGCAGTTAAGTTTTGGGGACATACTACTTGTTTATTTAGATATCTTAAAAAGTAAATGAGATTCCACTCTGAAATTTTAAAGTTGTTTAGAATAAGTGTTTTGCTATTTTATAAAAATATAATAAGATTTAAGAGGGAGGCATTATTTTTAATTTTTTTTTTTTATATAAAAAAATATTACCAAAAATTAAATCGTTGAAATAAAATGGAAATGCTCTAAATTTTTATTTCATTTAACGAAAAAATTTTGTACAGTTATATTAGTTTTTTGTTTTTATATACATCGAGATTATTTTTATGTTATTTTCAATTTATAACGAGCTTTCAACCTCCGTATATTTACAAAAATAAAGCAAATCAAACATATTAGCTAGGTTGATACTAGTATTTCGATCTGGCTAAAGATCTCATCAGAACCCGAAGTTTTAGAAAAGTTAGAGCCTCCATAATAGGCAGAACTTTAACAAAAAACCTATTAATAATCAATTTTGCTCCATTCTTGTCTTCTTAGTAATCAAGCACGTGGTTAGGTCTTTTCCTAACAAGCATCATGACGTTACTAAACTTTGAAGACCAAAAATGTTCTATTTATATAAAAAATTTTATTTTGTACTCTGGCTCAAGTAATATTTTTTACAGTTATATTAGTTTTTTGTTTTTATATACATCGAGATTATTTTTATGTTATTTTGTTTTTTTTTTTTTTGTTAGTTTTCCTAAAGAAAAAGTTTAAAAATTCCGGATTTTTTAAAGTTCTTTTAAATTAAACTTCTAATAAGGCCTAAAATTGAAAAATAGCAAATTGTTGAACTTTTGTTGCCTGCAAAAATTTAATACGATTATGGAAAACTACAAAATTTCTAAAAAAAAAAACTTTAAAAATAACCACTAAATTCAGTTGCACTTGATCTTATCAAAACTTTTAACACTTTGAGAATAATCATTTTCAAAATCAAATAAACACAATATCATACATGTATGATTGCTCTTGGCTTTAAGCCATTTTTTGTATGTAGGAGTCGTTGTCGTTGCTATGATAGTGATAGTTTTTATATTGTCACAACATTTGTGTTGACATTTTTACACTCGACCTAACGCTTTATACAGCAGCAACAAATACTTCTTTCAAAAACTCTTCTATTTCTCGTTACTTTCATGCATCAACAAACCAAATAAAACATCAACAGCAAAAGGAAATTTTTGTTTTTTTTCAACATTTTGCTATTCAGCTGTCTAAATACTTTATGTTGCATGTTAGTTTTTCTACATGTTTCATTTGTAGCAAAACATATTTCTTTTTATTTTTTTTCCAACCATTTCATATTTGATGTTGTATGACATCTGGTTTTGTGCTAAGTGTTGTGTAAAGTTTACAATATGATTTTCGTTTGTCCAATTTTTATTTTTTCAAATATTGCAGTAAATTTCAACAATGAATATTATTTTATTTAGAGAGAAAAAGAAATGGAATACATTAACATTTGTATGATATTGTTTAGATTTTTGTTTGTTATATTGTGCAATATCCGGTAAGAGATCGATAAGATTTTTTCAGAAAATTTTGCTTGGTTCTTTCTTTTAAAAAATTTCTTTTAATTAAAAATTTGGAGGTTCTTATACATTTTGTACAAAAAAAATTTCCTAGTTCTGACATTTTTTTTTTTTAAAGTTTGTGCACAATTTTCAAATTCTTCATTTTGTTTTTAGAAATTCGAAGAAAATTGTTACTTTAAGCAAATTTAGAATTAACACAGAAAAAAATTATTGTCAAAAATTAAACATTTGTTTGATTTCAAATACACTTTCAATTAAAAGTTTAATAATATCTATTAAATGTTTAATTGAAAATGAATTTGGTACCCACAAAATTTTAAAAATTTTTTAATTCAATAAGTTTTTTAGTATAAAGAATCTTAGGGATTTCTCGTATTTTTTAAGCAAACAAAATTTGCTTTTTTTGGTTATTTCTAAACTGGTTTAAAAAAAGTTTGAAATATTTAGCAATTTTTATTAATCTTTTTTATCAAAAATTCACGCTCTTCCCTATCTTCAGTAAAATTTCAATATCCATCCAGCACATTTAAACGGATATTTCTTTTACAAGATACAAAACGCCTAAAATAGTTCAACTTCGAGATGCCAATAGCAAAATTATTAAATTTTTTCTTAACCCTTTGACAAACACATGGTTCTGGCCAGGCATATTTAATTTTTGAGCGTTAATTAAACATACTTCTAGTTTAGGTAGATATCTGTATTTCCCGGTAGCCGCCTAAAATATTGTTGGCTTTCCATATTTTGGGACAACATTCAACCCGTTTGGCCATTGAATCTTTCTTTGGAAGGCCGTTGAATATTCCCAGCAACATGCTGCCTAACCAACAAAGCGGCCCTAGTACACTGAATTCCAGAAAAGATTGCAGAATTTGTCTCACGCAAGACGAAAAGCTGCGTAGGAAGACACGTTTTTGTTGCACCAAATTCACTAATCCTGTGTGCCAACAACATTCTAAAGTTGATTATACTTGTTTTTCATGCATTCCAAAAAATAAATAAATTTTTTTTACATTTTCTACCAAAATAATATACGAGTATACTTCATTCAAGTTCAAAGTTACAGTACCCTTCTTGCCATACAAATGCATGAAAACGTATAGGGGTCTGGCCAGGCATATGTGTTTGTTCGAAGGTTTCAGAATATGTGTTTGACGGGGGGGGGGGGGTTAAAACTTATCTATTTTTAAACGGATATTTCTTTTTACAAGATACAAAACGCCTAAAATAGTTCAACATCTAGATGCCAATAGCAAAATTATTAAAAAAATTTTTAAAACCTTATCTATTTTTTAGCCAGTTTTTAGTTCGGTATAGCTAAAATTGTTATTTCCGAATGGTTTAAAAAAATGTGTTTTTTAAATATTTAATTATTCGATTAATCGTTAAATTTTATTCCAATTATTCGTCATACGAAAATCATGATTTTTAAATTTGTTCGTAATAATTTGATTTTATTCGTTCGATTAATCGAGTAATTTTTATTCGAGTGACAGCCCTAATAAAAACCCAAATTTTTTGTATATTTGACCATTATTATGATTAGAAAATAGAAAATTATATTTTTCTGCTTAAAATAAGTTCAACAATTGAACAGTTCATGCGAATAAGGACGAATAGACCACTTTTTCGCAAACACGTTTTTTTTTGCATAAATGCATTTTATTAGCAGAGCCCTACAATCCTATGCAGAAATTTTGACTTTTAAGGCTAAAAAAATGACTTTGAAAGTGCAATAATTCGTATATTTTTATATTTT
The DNA here is from genome assembly GCA_021234595.1 of Delia radicum. Taxonomy (NCBI): domain Eukaryota; kingdom Metazoa; phylum Arthropoda; class Insecta; order Diptera; family Anthomyiidae; genus Delia; species Delia radicum. The sequence continues at coordinate 221,828,944 of CM037854.1, forward strand.
TGTTTAAATTGGGAGTGAACTAACGCACAATACGAGGAACAAGCCACACTTATTATATTGGCAAAAAATTTTACCGTTCTTGAGTTATAAGACTTTAAAGTGTGGAAAGCAAAAAGGGCGAATATCCATCCTTAACAAAATATTATTTAAAATTATTTAGCTGCGAGTTTAAAATTGATATTAGCTAAAATTTGAAATTGTACACAAAAAAAAACAATCTTAGCACATACAAACAAATTAACCAGATTTGCGAAAAAAAATCTTCAGTGTTACCGCGTTATTAAGATCATATGACCACGAATACATGGCCTAACCATATTTTAACCGTCTTTTGAATTATTTTATTTCGGAAATCAAATCTTTAAACATTATAGTTACTTTCCTTCGATACCCTACCTAATAATATGCAGTCAAGGGTTAATATTATAATTCCTAAAAATGTATTTAGTGTCATATAGAATTACTACTGCATCAAATGGCAGGAATATTAAAAAAAAAATAACAAAAAAATTTTTTTTTGCATGTCCTTGCAATCCTTAAAAAGTGTATCCTTGAAGTGTTACAAACAAATACCATCCATAGTTCGTCAAGTTTTGCAAGTCTTATGAAAATGTAGTCAAAATCTGCTGCAAAATAACACATTTTTATTCAAATTTCAATACATTTTTTTGGATATTCGCCCTTTTTCCATTTAAGCAAAAATTGAAGTCCAATTTTTGGCAAGTTCTCTTTCGAATACCTTACTAAAATTTTGCATATAGGTAGAGGTGACTTAAATATTTAAGCTAATACCAAAAAGTTGACAAAAATATTATTTTTAACCGTTTCCTGCGTTTTTATTGTCCCCTGTAAAATTCTACAAATGGTCTATTCGTCTTTATTTGCATGAACTGTTCAATTGTATATAATTTTTGAAAATCACACCGATCGGACAAAGTATTTATCTAATACACACTGATGAAAATATGGAAAATGTATTTCATTTTTACTTAAAACATAATTAAATACAGAATGGCTCGTTTTCTTTAAAAATACTACAGTTATAAACACTATAATGTCATGGTTGCCATCTGAGAAATTTATAAAATTGTTAAATAAAACGATATTTTTTCCAAAAAAAAATAAATAAAAATTATTAACTTTGAAAAATTAAATTTCATATATTTTTTAATAAAGTTTTGTATATAAAATTATAAAAAACTTAAATTTTTATAATATAAAATAAATGTCTAGAATTCATATTCTGTCAAAGTTTCAACTTTTCCTGCTAATATGTCCACTAGGGGACGCACATTGGGTTGAAATGGGTCCAAAGTGGCGCTTAATTGAAATTTTAGAACTAAGTTTTTGCCATAATGATTGGTATCGAATAAAACATAGATAAAATTCTACATCACTATTTAAAATTTTAACCATCTAAGTTGTTTACTTCATCCGTAGTGAGCTGTCAAAGTTAGCTAATTATTGCTGTTTTCTTAAAAAGTGAAAAAATTAAAATTTGATAAAAAGCAGTGCTTATTTTTTTAAATTTAAAATTAATAAAGTTAAACTTTTATGATGGAACCTTCAACTTCAGGTATTTAAAAGTGTACAAAAAATGATTTTGTATTTATAAAATATTTGTAATATTTTTTTAAAAAAAGCTCTAAAATCGGGGTATTTTCCATATATGATGGACCAGAAGTAACAAAGTAGTAAAGTGCCGGCTTTGAAGTTGTGTTTTTTGAAAAGTATGGGATTTCTACTTGATATTATAAACAAAAAGTTTGCCTTTATGTTGCTCCGTTTTAAGATATTAATATAATTTTATAATTTTTTAATTTAATTTTATATAAAAAGTCTTGTTTTCAAAATTCCTTTATTTACCATACCCACAGTGTTTTTGTTGTTACTATTGTCTTACTCTCAATGTTAGCTATTTTTGTTGTTGTTGATATTATTGTCAAAATATTTTGATATTTAATAGAGATGGCTGCGTGAGTGGCGTTTGATCACCTATGTTCACGAGGGTGACCAATTTACCAGAAAAGAATAAAAATTAACACTCAATTCCAGCGAAAAAATAGGACTTTCCAATAATTTACCAAATTCACGTGATGCTTTTACATCTTAAATTGGGATAATTTCCGCATTTAATGGGACCCACAAGTATTAAGTTGGTAAGAGTTGGAATCAGTTTTATGGATTTTAGAAAAGTAGGATATCAGCTTATATTTAAAAAAAAAAAAGTCCAGACAATGCCCGGCTCTTTTTTTTATTTTAATTTTTGTGTAAAAACTCTGGTTGTCATTTATTGAACAAGACTAGTAAATGTGTTTTTGCGTTTTAATATTGTCATTCTCTTTATTTTTGGTATTTTATTGTTTTTGTTGATGTTTTTTGTTTTTTTTTTAGAAATGAGTGTGTGTGATTTCGGCCACTTAAGCTCACGTACAAAAAATTGTATCACGCACAATTTACAGAAATTAAACATATTTTTATACTTTTAGCTAAATGCAAGTGATTAAATTTTAATTTAATCACGATTTTAAAAATTATAGAGAGATAGTCGGAAAGCCGGGAAAAAGAGCAGAAAAAAATCTAATTTATCAACTTCGGAATTAGAGTTAGTTTTGCCAGATATTTCTAATGAAAATTATGATAAAGATGATGATAATGAAGATGGTGATAAAGATGCTGATGATAATAACGATGAAGATAGTTATGAAGAAGATTATAACAATGATGAGAAGAAGATTATAATAACGATGATGAAGATAATGATGATAATGAAGATTATGATAATGGGATATTTGTGATGAATTTGAAAATGCAGAATAATACAAATATTTGAATATATTTTTTTATTAAAAGGGTAAAACGAAAACAAAGATTCCCCAAAAAGTTATAAATTATGAAAAGTTTTTCGACCTTTGAAATGAATGACTTTATTAAATAATTGAGCTCTAGGTCACGTTTGTATTTATAAAATATCCTTTATTATTTTATATATCTCCAATATTTCGTCATTCTTTGAATGACATCTTCAGGGAGTATGAACAACAACAAACAATATTAAAAACAAAACTTTTTGCCGCTGCCCTCCACTCTGGTCAGCACAACATTTAAATGTTGTAAATGTTGTGTTGTGTCCAAACAATATTAAAAACAAAGCTTTTTGCCGCTGCCCTCCACTCTGGTCAGCACAACATTTAAATGTTGTAAATGTTGTGTTGACCAGAGTGGAGGGCAGCGGCAAAAAGTTTTGTTTTTAATATTGTTTGTTGTTGTTCATACTCCCTGAAGATGTCATTCAAAGAATGACGAAATATTGGACGATATATAAAATAATAAAGGATATTTTATAAATACAAACGTGACCTAGAGCTCAATTATTTAATAAAGTCATTCCCCAAAAAGTTTTAAATTTTTTATTTTCTCAGATTCATTTTTACATTTACTGAATTTAGTGAAAGCAAAAACTGGATAAAAATTTATACTAATAGGAATACATATTATTAACTTATTCTTTAAATTTATTTTAATTTCAAAGTTACAGCGAAAATTGTGGATCATGTTTTTTCCAACAAACTAAAAACGCCTAACAGGTTAAAAAAAATTATTTTCTTCCATTAATTTTTTTTTTTTTTTAAAGCTGTGTTTTTATGTATTTATGATTATTCATTACTAAAAAATTATAATATTCTCTTTTATGACTTTTTTGAAATAAATTTGTACATTTATGAGATTTTGTAAAAAACAAAAATTGGATTTTAAATTAAATTTATACTAATATAAATGCATATAATAAATTTACTCTTTGAATTTTTTAATAGCACATTAAGTATGCTTAAATTTCCAATTTTATTCATTAATTTATCGCTTTTCTTTCCAAAGTTACATGCATAAATTATGAACTAAGGTCTTTTTTTCCAAAAAAAAAAAATAGTGCGCTTAACTGGTTAAAATTTTTTTTTTAACTTTTTTTTCTCTACAATTCTGTGTTTTTATGAGCTTATAATAACTCATCAATAAAAAAATATAATATTTTAAAACTACGGCTTCTATGAATTAATCGCCACTTTGGGTACCATCGAACCCACTGTGGGACGCTTTAAGACAAAAATTAAAAAAAATCATTACTTAATGAAGCAAGTTTGGGGAAAAAAATGTTCAGCAGATCAATGAAGAATTCTAAATGAGTTCATTTTTTAAACGCGAAGCTTTTAAGAAAAATTACATGTAAAAAGCACTTCAAGTCCAAATACTTTGTTTAATTATAATATTTTTTATTTAAATAATAATTGCTTTATACTTTATTTAATTAATTAACATTGTTTACCATTAATTTATTTACATTTAATTTATTTATTTTTAATTTATATTAACAATTAAAAAAAAAAAAAACAAAAACTTAAAAATGTATTTAAAATCAAATTATATATTGATAAACAGCTGAAAATTTTGTATATTGACAGTTTAATTTCCTTTTTGTAGTAATATTTAATAAGTTAATTAAAAATTTCCATATCCTGTTTAAAAATTATAATTACATTTAAACTTTGTCTTTTAGAGATGAACATGAAATATAACAAAAACTCTTTAACAACAAAGTTTTGACATTTTAACATGTTAATGATTCATTTGGAAAACTTCAAGCTTTTTTTCTTTCATATTCTGCCCCATATTTTCTAATACATCCTTAGCTAACACTTCATCAGACTTCGAAAATTACTTGTTTTGACTTTTTTTTTGTATTCATTCATACCTTAAGAACTCTTCAAACAAATTTAACTTTTACATGTATGTGTCGTCGCCCTCACACACTTACAAACATATAAACACAGCATATCAGAAAGCACAAGTAAACTTAAGTTACAAGTTTTTCAAAATTTTTCTCAAGCATCATTAAGGTGTGTGTGTGTTTTTTTTGTGACTGTGTGTTTGTGTAAATTTGAGACTGTTTGCAAATGTTTGACTATGTTATTCATCAACAAAGCTTAAAAATTTACCAATTTTTATTTCTCTTTTTTTACTTTAAACATTGCTCACATTATAAATGTGTGTATGTGTGTATGTGGAAATCAGCAAACAAATAACAAGTTAACATGAACATGATTTAAGGTGCAGAGTGCTGATGAAATGTTGAATTTGCAAAAAATGTCAATTACAAATTGTGGTAACAGATTTTAGAGATTTAACGATAAAAAAAAAAAATTAGTTTTAAATAGAAAAATGAGCTGTCGTGTTAGAATTTAGTTTAATTTATTATACTCAAAAACTAAATAGAAAAATATTTTTGCTGAATTTTAATAAAATGTGTGTTAATGCACAAAGAATTCGGAATTTGTTAGTGACGACAGTATAAAATGGTTGTCAGTTTGATTAGAATTGTCATTCATGATATTAATAAAACAATTTCACAGGATTTTTTTTTTGTAGATTTAAGAATTTAATTTTATACATGAAATTTAATTACTATTATGATATTTTACATAACTTTACTTTCAAACAATTTCATAATTTCATAAAAAAAGACATTAGATTTCATAATTTTTCTCTTCATATACACTCAGGCAAAAAAGTTAGTAGAAAAAATCTGTAAAAGGTTTTCAATTCCATTATTGAATCTAATTGGACTCAATTAGATCATAATCACATTTTATATTTTGATATCTATCAGGGTTTTAATTAGATTTTATTGGATTTCCCAATTTTAAGATAAATTTTGAGAAAAGTTTTGATCAAATATTTTGTTTTTTTTTTTTTTTTTAAAAAAAGAGAAGCAACACTCAGGAAATTCTTCCTATTAATTAATGTGTTGCTTTCTTTGGAAAGGGGATAGTGGAGATGAAAGGTGGTGAAAGATGAAGGGCTTCAAACATGGCAATAATGTAATTGCGCGAGATGATAAGTCTTGTTGCTCGCCACCTGATGTAGAGTTGGCGAATTTATTGAAGCCGTTTGAATCATAGCCCTCTATTATTATTTTACTTCGGTGGCTATGGGGACACCGAAGGTGGGCGCTGCCATACATATGAGGGATAGAAAACTCATATATATTACTTTTCTAAATAGTTGTTTTCGTCACCGGGAATCGAACCCGTGACCATCCGTGTAACAGTCCAACGCGCTAACTATTACACCACAACACCCACAATATACGATAATTCAGTAATATATTTGAGAATTCTAATTTTATTTTACTAGATACTTCGATTTTGATGGACTTAAATAAGATTAAATACCGATTAAGTTTGATATAATTTTTATTAAAAAATAAAAATTATGTTTTTTTCGACCTTTAATTGTGCAATGAAAATGAAAATTATTCAAGTTCGTTATTATGATATTGTCCTAACAAATAATCTATAGAGTTTTTTGTTATCAAATTTATTATTTGACCCTTTCAGGAATGTGTTGATAGATCTATTTCGGGAATTTTCTAGGTTCCCATCATCAGAACACGTTTTGAAAGCGGTGACAATGCCATGCCAAACATCAAACATTCATATAAACTAGTTTACTCACTACATGAGAATTAATATATGAGCTTGAAGTTAAAGATTATAACCATGGATCAAAAAGTAAATTTAAAACATGTTTGTTATGTGCAAGGTCCACCTCTGGTGGATATTCAATACTTATTTATTGTTTTTTTCCTCCTTTTTAGTTTTTGTTTCATTTGTAAACAAAACAGGGGGAGTAAACTAGACTGTACTTTGTCTTTTATACAAGTTTGATATAATTTTTATTAAAAAATAAAAATTATGTTTTTTCGACCTTTAATTGTGCAATGAAAATTAAAATTATTCAAGTTCGATGCCATACTCTATATTTCTTTATTATGATATTGTCCTTAACAAATAATCTATATTATACCGATTATACCGATGTTGGAGATATAACTTTTTTTTATCGAATAGTGGGAGTTTTTAGTGTTCTGCGCGCAGAGAAAAGAGCATCATGTTATAATTTCATTGACTAATAATAATAATATGATCGTCGCAATCACATTATGATTCCAAATGTCGATAAAGTCGTCATCGGTAATCATAATATGATCATAATATGATCAGCCATATGATAATTAGAATCATCATATGGTAATTTCGTGTCCTCAATCATGTTCAATCATATTTTTTCTCTGCCTGTGATTAAAACTAATTACGAATCAGGATTTAATGCCACAATAAAAATTACCATCTTTAAGAGTTTTGGTAAAATGTTAAAAAAAAAATGTGTGCTTTTTATTTGGTAAATTTTTCATATGTATTTCGGAAATAAAAGTTTGATAAGAGTGTTAAAAAAAAACAAATTTTTTGTGTTTTATGCACGTTTTCAAGCAAAATGTTTATGACATTTTAATGACTCACGTCGTTACAACATTTGTACACGTTATAAAAGTAGAGGATGTGCACGATATGACATTGAATTACATGAAACATTTTCAAACTGGTTACCATATTACGTGTTATGGCACAGTTATGTGTTCAGTTGAAAGTTATTAAATACCTGTATAATATTCAGAGAGTTTATAATATGGATCAAACGAGAGAGAGAGAGAGAGAGAGAGAAACATATGAATATGATGACAATGATGATAGTTTTCAAGTATAAATGTGCTTAGGGTTGTATATGATACATACAATTTAAGTTTCAAAGGACAATGATGATAATAATAATTTTGTTTATTACTGTTGTTGGTTTATTTTTTGGGTGTTGTTGTTCTTGTTGTTGATGCACGTTCATATATTGTTGTTATATTGAAAATTAATGCTTTAAAATCCTTACAACAGCATACCAACATAATACTTAAATTCTGATGAACGCTTATACATATATTCTGTATATGAGTCAATTCCATGTTAAACCGAACGATTTTTTAAATCACGAATTTTGTTGACTTTGAAATTTGGCAGACGTATTCTAATTTCCAACGTAATTTACACGTTTGTTTTTTGGAAAAAAAAATTAAAAAAACTTTAAGGAGTTATTTGTGTTTAAGAATTCAAAAAAAAATCATGAAAAATTTTTAATGATTAATGGAGTATTTAAGTGGTCTTTTACTCTACTTCTTTAAATGGGTTTATACTTCTAACCTATGCCAATTTAGTAGTTGGACAATTTTAAAACGCTTGTAGTTAAAAAAATAATTATTTTTTTTATGAAAATGAAACTTTATTCAAGTTCAAGGCCATACTCTATATTTATTTATTAGGCTATTGTCCTAACAAATAACCTACAGAGTTTTTTGTTTTCAATTTATTAATTAACCACTTTCAAGAGTATGGCCTTGAACTTGAATAAATTTTCATTTTCATAACAAAATTATAGGTCCAAAAAACACAATTTTTATTTATTTTTAAATAAAATTTATAACAAAATTATTTTTTTTTAAGTATTTTTATTTATAACACAGTGTAGACTATAAATTATTAATTCACTTTTTGTAGAGATCCAACGGTTCGCGATCTTGAATTTCCAACGAACCGCGATCCAATCATGCTTTGGACGACATTTATGTAAATTTTTTTACACTCCTTATACTTATACTGGCTTCCCAACCATTTTCATACACTTTTTTGCATAAAACACCCCACAACTCCTCAATTGGACGTGCTTTTCGAGGATTTTCGCATTTCGGTGCAAAAGACATGTTTTTGCATAAAACCATTCTAACGTCTTTTTGGCATAATGACAGCTGGCTAAATGTGGCCAAGCTAATATGCCGTCTTTAGAGTAGCTATCTCAGATAAATTTTTCCAGTTTTAGTTTAGTTGTTCTTTATTTCCATTCATTCCATTCATTTTAAATTACAAAATTGTTCAAGAACATAATTAAAATTAGAACATACGACTATGACTTAATGTCGTCAGTCGGAAAAAGAAATTATAAGCTTAGTTCTAGATAGTGTTTCATGTTACATATTTAGTAATTGAATTCAAAAATTCGATCTTTTCTATAACCCATCGCATCTATAATATAACGAGATATTTCATTGAAGTACTGTTTAGCATTGTTTAAAATATTGATTATTTCAGTTTCTGTCAACGTAGTTTTTTCAAAGTGTTTATATCTTAAGTGTCGAAGTATAGGTCATTTCCCTATAAAATGAATAATATTTTCAACTTCGTTTAGATTACATAGGGAGCAGGTACGAGGTCTTTGTTGTGTAAACCTTGTTCCATTTAGTTCGATTAAGTCTGACCTCGCTTTAAAAACATTTATTAATGTACAGTCATAGCTTTTGAATCCTGGATGCAAAGTTGTGATATAGTAGTTTTATTCAAGTGATCAGAATAAAATCAATATTTAAGGCGCTACGAAATAACCCCCAATGAAATAACCCCCAACGGCCAAAAATGAAATAACCCCCAAAAAAATTGTGTAAAATTGTTTGGGGTTTTTTTCATTTTTTTTGAGATTATTTCATCTCACGGTTTGGAGATTATTTCATTATGAAGCAACCCCCAATGAAATAAAGCCCAAAATTTAAATTCTTTGGAGATTATTTCATATGCAATTATTTGGGGGGGTTATTTCATATTTTTTGGGGGATATTTCATTTTGCTAAAAGTGAAATTTTTTTAATATTTGTTAGTTTTTCTGCGTGGCGGCCTGCGGCCGCTCTTAGGGGTTTTCTCCTCCATGGGACGCGGCAGGTGGCTTCGCTGAATAAAGTTTCCCTGCGCGCGTCACACTAGGGAAGATAATGAGACGCGCGCAGGAAAACTGTATTCAGCGAAGCCACCTGCCGCGTCCTATGGAGGAGAAAACCCCTAAGATCGGCCGCAGGCCGCCACGCAGAAAAACTGAACAGTGTAACAAAAGACTCAAAAATATGAAAACAAAAAATAAAAAAAATTTGGGACATATTTCATTTCTGTGGAGCTTATTTCATTGGGGGTTATTTCAATTCTTCCTGTGGGAGTTATTTCATTACGAAACAACCCCCAAATTTTGGGTGTTATTTCATTTTCACCTTTGGGGAATATTTCATTTCTTTAGGGTATTATTTCATTTTTTTTTGTTGGGACTTATTTCATTTTTTTGGGATTTATTTCATTGGGGGTTATTTCATTTTGTCGTTTGGGTGTTATTTCATTGGGGGTTATTTCGTAGCGCCAATATTTAATATTCAAGTGATCAGAATAAAATCAATATTTGTTGCCAGCAAAAGAAACAAGCTTCCAACCTCCGTATATTTATAAAAATAAATCAAATCAAACATATTAGCTAGGTTGATACTAGTATTTCAACCTGGCTAAAGATCTCATCAGAACCCGAAGTTTTAGAAAAGCTGGAGCCTCCATTATAGTATTTTTCATAATCCAAAATTATTTAAAAATTTTTTTTCATGAAGTTTTTTTTCTTAGTTTTCTGCATTTTGTTGTCATTTCTGCCTAATTGTTTTTTTATTATATTTCGGTACTATCTTCTTCTGGTAGAGTTTCACGTTCATTCGGAGTAAGCTTTTTGCGAATTGTTTCTTTGGAAATAGAAATTTTCTGACCAACTTATGATTTGATGACCCAATTTGATTAACCGCCGATTTTTTGAATTTAACAAGCTCAGCTGCGATCAATTATTTTGGACGTCCTTTTTTTATACCGATCGATGACACTCCATTTTCAACCGTTTTTATATAAAATAGATTGTGTTACCTGGTACTTGTTCCTTAAGGAAATGATGTAAGACTTCGTTTTTAGAATACAGTCCAAACATGTCATCGACATTTATTCTTAAACTGTTTTGTTCAACCACTTTCATTTTGAATTTTTTCAATTTTGAATATTTCCATTAAGGCTTAAAATATAAGATTTTGTTGGCATAGATTTTGTAGAAAAAAACATGCCTACAGTAATTAATATTTGTAATTTTTCATTTACTTCATTAGCATAATTTATATTAGGATTTTTTGACATATACATTTTAAATATCGACATGTCGTACCATTTTTCATGATTTTTTTTTGGAATTTTAAAATACAAATAATTCCTTTAAATATTTTTTTTATATTTTCCAAAAAAACGAGTAAAATATTTTTGATTAAAGAATAAGTTTGCAAAATTTTAAAGTAAACAAAAATTGTGGTGTAATTCCATGTCGGTTTGACATGGAATGACTCATATTATAAATATTGTCATATATTTCAGGGTCTGTTTACATATTCACCCCTTATTACATTTAACGTATGGTGTGTGTGTGTGTTTTAACATTCAATACTTATGCATTTTCACATTGCTATACGCGTGTATAATGATGATGTGCGATGCTTTATATTAAGTTTTTAACGTGTAAATATCCGATGATATCCGTTTGGCAATGATAAATTATTAAAATGCATAAATATTTTAATAAATTCTATCATCCAGTTGATATTGAACATTTTTTAAACTGATGAATGAAACTCATATTTAATCAGTGGTATTTTCATTGATATTAAAAATACAACAGCAGTTGTTATGCTGTTGAAAATAATATTGAAATCTGTGATTTAGTTGAAATTTCGCATAAATCAAAGAAAGTTTTAACACTGGGATTAAAATGTGTTTATATTAACAAACAAATTATTTATATTTACTAAATTAGTTAACAAATGACGATAGATCAGTGGGCTAAAGCGCTCTGTCTAACATGTAGTGCGAAGGCATGTGGCATTAGAAATCAGTTTATCTATACCACGGTCAGTGATTGCACAGAAAATTGCATATAGACGCAATCAAACAATAAAAACATAACAAATATTACATTATTAAAAAAAAAAAAACAGGGTCACTGACGAAGGTTCAATACCCGAAACTGCGCAGTCTGATGCAGATAATTGAAAATTTACAATGTAGTTATGATTTTTAGAAAATACACTCATTCTTCTCTACAACGGCTTTCACAAAAAAGTTTACGTTTTTTTTAATAAAACAAATTAATTATTAAAAATGAGCTAATTTTCTATTAAAATTTTGTTATATTAACAAATATATATATTGAATTCTGCAGTGTAGAAACGGTAATGACATGTCATTTTTATTCTCACTACCAGTAATGATACCAGCTTAATCTCAGCATTACTTTAACACAAATAATAAGAACTTACTAATAACTAGTTAACTTTACAATTATTTGAATACAAAAAGTAATGCGTTACCCATAAGCACTTATTATTATCGTTATTTTAAATATAAAGTAATGATCTCAAAATTTTTTGAAAATTTATTTTTAGACTCATTATTTTTTTAACTCTAGTAAGTGCATATATAAAAGCTTATTTTTGAATTTTTGTAATAATAACTTACTAATAACTAGTTAATTTTACAATTATTTTAATACAAAAAGTAATGCAATACCCATAAGTACTTATTTTTATCATTATTTTAAATATAACGTAATGATCTTAAAATTTTTTTAAAATCAATTTTTAGACTCAATATTTTTTCAACTTTAGTGAGGGCATATACATATAACCGCCTATTTTTGATTTTTTGTTAGCTGGAAAGTAATGACATATTGCGCTAGCAAGTCATTTATGTATTTACCCAGTATCACTACTTTTCTCACTACAAGTAATGAAACCAGCTTACTATCATCATTACTTTGACACAAATAACAAGGACTTACTAATAACTATTTAATTTTCCCATTATTTTTTCTAAAAAAAAGTAATGCATTACCCATAAGTCCTTATTTTTATCATTATTTTAAATATATAGTAATGATCTCAAAATGTTTGTTAAATCCATTTTAATACTCATTTTTTTAACTCTACACTACCATACAGGGAACTGTAGAGCTGATGAGCTTGCAAGGCTAGGAACCACCCTGCAAGTTCCTGCGGAATTTGCTGGAGTTGGTGTTCTCCTAGCAACCTGTAAGCTGAACAATCGGCTCTACTCCGAGAGGGCGACTGACCTTAGGTGGGCTAATGGCGTGACTTGTGTGGTGACAAGGCACATCTGGCCGGCTCTGGATCTGGGGCGAACGAGGGCGCTCCTGTCGCTTTCCAGGGGGGAAATCTCTGACATGGTGGCGGTGATAACCGGCCACTGTCTTATTGGCAGGCACGCTCGTAGGTTGGGGGTGTTATCGCCTGACTTCTGTAGGAACTGCGGGGACGAGGAGGAGGAGGAGAGTATTGAGCACTTTCTCTGTTCATGTCCTGCGCTGGCGCTACGTAGGAGGGCCTGACTTGGATCGGCGTTCTTTCACGATCTTGGGGATCTTTCAGGTGCTGGTATTCCGCACCTCCTTAGTTTCGTAAGGAGCTCTAACTGGTTCAACGGTGGAGTCTGATCGGTAATCCGTCAGTCTTGTGGCATCACAACGGACCTCGGAGTCTAAGTGTGCTGGTGCTCATGGAGCCGGCTACCACTCCGACCTATCCTAACTTTACACTACAAAACTAATGACATTTTCTGCAAGCAGGTTATTTATGAGTTTAACTATCAAGTAAAACATGTCGAAGTAGCTCAGATAGTAGAGCGCTTGACTGACAACCTAGAGTTCCAGGTTCAAATTCCGTGATTACACATTTTATAAAAAATGGAAATTCATTTTTAGGCTCATTTTTTTTCATACATAAAGGTAACCACATACTTTTTGATTTTTCGTAAGGTGGTTAGTAATGATATTTCATTATTTTGCACGACATCCACATATAAAACTAATGAGATTTGTAATGAATTGCTATTACCAAGTATGTTCTTATATAACCACTTATGTGGTAATGTTTTTCTACGCTGGTTTACTAAGTGAGCTGTTTAAATACAGTAATTTGTAGATATAATTAATTTTGTTTTTAATAGGACACATTTTTAGGGTAAGGTGTTTGTAACCGTCATACAATGACAGTCGTAATAATTTAGTTATAATAAATTACTGAAGAATTATTGATTGCAAATTAGTGAACAATACAAAAAAGAAGTAGAGATATCAAGAATAGTGTATTCGAAAATTTGCAGAATATCGAACATTCGGTAATTAGATCCAAAGCGAATATTCGGCCGAATAGTAAAATGTGCCAAATACAGAGTAGAAACCAAATTTTTGTGATAATTTTAAGAAAACAATTAATGTTTCATTTCACTTATTATATATTATAGAATTCTTAAATTTACAAAAAAATCTTGTCCAAAAGTTGTTAATTTTTTTTAATTTTCCCATTTTTTATAAAAAAAAAATTGCCGATTTTAACTAAATTTTATAAACTGAATAATTTTGCCAAATAGTACTAATATTTGGCATTCTACTAAATAGCTAAAACCTGCCGAATACAGAATTGTGACCGAATATTTATGACATCTCTAATGCTCAGTTGATATAAGCAAATATTTTTCTAAATGTATTCTAATGTCATTTTTACCATTTTCAAACTTGACGTTAACGATGATACAGACCTTTAATGGCAATCATTTAAAGATTACACTAGTTTACAGTACTAAGATACTGCAAAATTTTTAATTTGACAGATATTCCTTTATTATTCCTGGGAAGTACCCGGATAAATTTTATAAAAATCGCTTTGAACCCATCTTTTTTAAAACATCTGTTACACAATTTTAATACAATATTCCAGTACAGCAGACCAAATTTCGCATTACAAAACATACTCACACTTAAAAGGGCAGTCTCCCGAGGGTTTCTCGCCGATTTTAATAAAATTTGGATGTGCAACAAAGAGAAAAAATAAGGCGCCCCATCTCACCGTTAAGTGTTAAAATGTGGGGTCAAAGTTAATATAGTTTTCCATGGAAAGATGTCAGAAACTAATTAAATTTAGATTTTTTGAATGCAGTTTTGATGTACTCGAGAAAAAAGTTGTTGATATCAATATTGACTATATAAAAAGTCTCATAAAAGCCGAACATATACAAATGTCAGAAAAACCTCAGACACCACCCCCACCTGACTCCTTTCTGTTGAAATTTAAAGACAACCCCAGTATTCTTAATTGAGGTACATATTTGATTCAGAAAACTATAGATTAAACCAGCTATTTAGTGATTGTTTCTGGTGAAATTGGTTGTTATTGATGAAATTGTTTCATAAATCGTTTGTCATCCTTATGAAGTTTTCATAATTATGATGAAGAGTTTCATAAAAAATTATGACAACTGTTTCACAGAACTTCATCATTTCACAAAAAAAGTTTCATTAACTTTGTGAATATAAATGTTTCCTTTTTAGGGAAAAATAGTGAAATTTAAAAAACCTTAAATTTAAATTTTGATATTTGATTTGAAATATAGAAAATATCATTTACAATTAAATTTTTTAAAAACTCAAAATCTTGGTCAAGTTATTTAAAATTCTGAAATATCTATTATATATTATTTGAGTTATTCTTAATTTTAAATATAATTAATATAAAATAAAATTTCGGAATTTTAATTGATGTTTTTAAATAGAAAATTATATTTTATAATTTGAAGTGGAAAGTTTTAACTTGAATTGATGTTTTAACTATAATTGATGTATAAAAATATTTATGAAACATTTACAAAAATATTATTTATAAAATGTTTCATAATATTAATTAAACAATTCAAAAAAAGTTATGAAACTTAATCATCATAATTATGAAGTGTTACATTTGACGAAAATCAATTAAGTTTTTCTTCATATTTATGAAGTTTTTCATAAATATTATGAAGCTTTTTCAATGAGTGTGTGTTTTTTTTATTAAAAATAAAATAATTTATACAAGTTAGATATAATTTTTATTAAAAATAAAAATTATGTTTTTTTCGACCTTTAATTGTGCAATGAAAATGAAAATTATTCAAGTTCGAGGCCATACTCTATATTTCTGTATAAGGATATTGTCCTAACAAATAATCTATAGAGTTTTTTTTGTTTTCAAATTTATTAATTGACCACTTTCAGGAATGGTTTGATAGATCTATTTCGGGAATTTTCTACAGAACACGTTTTGAAAGAGGTCACAATCTCATGCCAAACATCAAGCATTCATATAAACTAGTTTCCCCACTAAATGAGAACTAATATATATATGAGCTCGAAGTTAAAGATTATCACCATTGATCAAAAAATAAATTGAAAACATTGGCATGAGATTTTCAACTTATAACGAGCTTTCAACCTCCGTATATTTACAAAAATAAAGCAAATCAAACATATTAGCTAGGTTGATACTAGTATTTCGATCTGGCTAAAGATCTCATCAGAACCCGAAGTTTTAGAAAAGCTAGAGCCCATATAATAGGCAGAACTTTAACAAAAAACCTATTAATAATCAATGTTGCTCCATTCTTGTCTTCTTAGTAATCAACCACGTTGTTACCTCTTTCAAAACGTGTTCTGATGATGGGAACCTGGAAAATTCTCGAAATAGATCTATCAACACATTCCTGAAAGGGTCAAATAATAAATTTGAAAACAAAAACTTTATAGATTATTTGTTAGGACTATATCCTAATAAAGAAATAAAGAGTATGGCCTCGAACTTGAATAATTTTAATTTTCATTAAAACAATTTATGAAAAGATATTAAGATTTCCTCGGAAGATATTTCGAACCCATTCTGAAGATTTTATATGATTTAGATAGCATGTAAAGTAAACTCTGAACAAAAAACAAGAAAGACAATAAAATCCAGGATACGCATTTTGAGATGTTTGCAAAGCAAGGACTTTTTTAATTTTTTATTCTTTTTTTTCCGTTTTTTTTCCTCGAAACCGTTTCGAAAAGGTTATATTAGCTTTATTATATGACTTAGTTCATAAAAATTTTATGATGCGTTCAAGAGAAATGATGTTTTAACACCTTGTATTTTATAAAAAAAAAGTCCCAAATGTAAACTGCGATAAAACGCGAACTACAACGAATTCGGTAAAAACTAGAAATCAAAAACTTTGTGATTTCCAAGCGAACACATACACCCACCCAACCTTTGTGAAGATCGGGAGAAATGAATCCGAAAAAGCCATTTTTTGTGTCTACGATTTCAATTAGCCCCTTACTGCTAATTTTAGCAATATTTTCTGCAACGTTAATCTGAACTAATTTTTAGTAGTTTTAGCAAAAACTTTTAACTAATTTTTATATTAGTGTTTGTAAACTAGTGCCACAACATCTCACATTAAAAATTACTGCCTGCATTTTGTCATCAACGTCTTTCCCAATAACACAACTGCTAATGACAAATTTGCAACCAACAAAAAATGTTTAATATTCCTTATCAATCTTTCTCAATAAACTCAAAAAAATTTCAATGAAAAGAAAACCAAATTTCATGTGTTTCATTCGAAAAAAAAACATTTTCATCTCCAAAAGTCGTTTAACAAGTGTCACTTACATAAACTCAACACCAACCAGCGACAGCAAGAGCAAGTAACAAATCATCAATATTCTCGTTTAAGTTAAAAAAATTGTTCGTGCTTTCGATATAAAGTCGAAAAAGTGTAAATGTTTTTTAACATTGATTTTCTTTTTTTTTGTATTTGTTGTTGACACCTCATATCCATAACATATACCCCCATACAAACATATAATATTTATGTATGCATAAAAAGAAATATATACCTACCTACCACTACAATAAGACACATAAATATTTGGTGAAACGAATGTACTATAGCAGGGGTTCTTAAACTTTTAATTTATTAATTGGATTAAAAACATAAGAAGTTTATGCTTAAAATAAATCTAATACCTAATTATATTGTAATATAGCAAAACAAAAAGTATAGATTTTGGTTAGACTATAAATGTAGTATAAACCCTATGGGAATAAGGATTCAATTGACCTAAAGTGACTGGTTAAAAAAGGACTTATCACAGGACTGGTATCATTTAATAGTGAAGTGGGTTAAGCAGTGTCAATTGTCCTAAAATAACCATTAATATGAATGGTAAAGGGAGGACATACCACTTAACCAGAATGCTTATTAACACGAAAAAGCCAGTTGGCTAGAATTTTACCCATTGGAAGCTGTTTAGTTTTCTTTTATTTTATACGACATGGCCCTTTTGCGACAGTCTTGTGGTATGCCGATCTTTGGTTAGTCCTGTGGCATGCCACTATGTAGTTTAAAGCAGGACAAATGACCCCCACCTATGACAAACCAATGTTAAAGTAGCCAGTTGTTTACATAGGGTAGGGTTTAGCATAGGACCGGTCTCTGGCACGAAGGGACCGATCCTGTGGCACACGCAGAACCGGTCCCATTCCCCTTAGGGAAACTTTTAAGAGATCTACATTTGGAAAATTTAACAAAAATTTCAGAAAGTGATTTTGTAACCTAAAGACGATAAATTTAAGAAAAACAAAATGAAGATTACAATCATTTTGTGCATATATTTAATAACTTTCATAAACAACACAATGCAATAATGTTATATTCAGAAACTTATAAAAAAAAATAGTTAATTATCTTAATTTACTAATTATACACAAATAAGCTTTAAATATAGTTTTATATAAAGACTTCTCGCAAGTTCTTTGAAAACAAAGACATGACTTATTTATAAAATTGTTTACTAAAGATTGAGAAACCCTGCCCTATACTGCATATTTAATGTTTTGCAACAGCTGTATAAAGCACAAACTATACACTTTTTCAGTTATGAAAAATTTGCTAGGTTAGTTTTTTGTTTTTGGGTGAAAATATAAACAAAAAAGAAATTGTGAAGCAAAACTGAATTTATTTTCAGTTTATGGTGTTAAAGAGACTATAAGGAAAAGGCAAACGGTATTTTGTCATATTTATTGCGACAAGTGTTTAAAGAAAGTATAAATGCAATTGAAAAATTCAATAAGAATTAGAAAAATCAAAAATATACAAAACTGAAGTTTTAAATTTTTAGATATTCAACCAATTAACTTCTTTAGAATTTTATTAAAAAACGACATTATAAGATCATTTCTAAAATAGAAAATTTCCTGATAATGAATATTTTTGTGAGAGGCGTGGTAGAGAAGAATAAACATAAATCTAAAAATCATAATTACATTGTAAACTTTTAATTGAAGCAGACTGCAGTTTATGGTAATTAACCTTCATCAGTGATTCTGATAATGTTATGTTTTTTACTGTTTAATTTCGTTTATATGAAATTGTTGTGCAATCACTGACTGTGGAACAGATAAACTGCCTTCTAATACCACATGCACATCGCACTACCCTTTAGACAGAGCATTGACCTAAAGTCAGGTTGATTTTTGTTGGAACTTAAAACTAGTTTTCAATTCACGATGTTTTTTGTTTTTGCATACATAATTGCAGAAGTGCAATACAAACAACATAACATTGTTCTATTTTTAGAAATCATTTGTTACTTCAATTTCCGCCTATTTTCCCATATATTGTGAGTAGTGCCAAATCTATAATGTATTTGTGGTACATTCGATAAAGTCAGGATCTCACGTAGTTTGGGAAGTGTTGCCAGAGAGCAAATTTTTATTTTGTTTGAGTTTTTGAAATTAAGGCAAGTGCAATGAATACTATAATAGTGATACAACTGATTTCATTGTTTTGTGAGAGACATGGTAGAGAATTTATTTCTCAAAATCATTGTAAATTTTCAATTGAATCCGACTGCACTTTATGGTTATTAAACTTAATCAGTGATTCTGATAATACTGTAATATTTGTTATGTTTTTTACTGTTTGATGTTTTTGCCGATTGAATATTTTGATATTAGCGAGAAAAAAATCCTACATTTAAAAAATTATAAAAGTAGTATTAAAAGATGGGTAACGACGAACTTAGTACCAAAAACGACTTTTAAAAATGTGGATGAAGTAAATATAATCAATCAATTTTAATATTCATTTTATTTTTTTAATATTTTTTGAAGTTTTTAACAAATATGGGTCTTAAAAACTGTGCATTGACGATCCCGTTAATTTTGAATGCTCTACGGAAGAATTGCAATACACATTTCCCCTTTTTGAAATTTTTTAATTTTTTTGAATTTTTTGAATTTTGAATGCTCTACGAAACAATTGCAATATACAGTTCCCGTTTAAACTTAAAAAAGAAGAACTACAAAAATATGTTTCCCATTTATTGATTTTATCATAAAGGAAGTATAAGTGGGTCAAAATTAATCAACCAAATATTTACTATTTATTTTTTTTAACTTCATTACGCAAATAATTATACCAATTTTGTTCAAAACATGTTAAACTTTTATTTCAATATTCCTACATCTAATAAACCTACATAAAATGCGATGATTGTATTTTTCATAAAAATAACACTAAACTTAGTAAATTTAGTAAAGACAACAGTAAAAAGCGATCTAAATAACTTATATACAATTAATGGCAGAATTGTAAAAACAATTACAAATGTAGTAAAAATAACTAACTGAAAAAGTTAAAATAATAAACAATACTATTGAATTAACTACAAAAGTGTTTTGTTATATTTTATTATAATTTACTATATAAATATTTACATTCAGAAAAAAATTAAATTAGTACCGGTAGGTAGGGCTTAGATATATCATTCATTCTTTGAAAGAAGACCAAACAATTGGTATTTTTTGATCTCATGTCTTCCGATTTTCTTTGTATTAGAAACATGCATTATCTATGGAGTCTATAACACATCTCCATATTATGTGTTTTAATTTTTCAAAAACTCGCGATTTTTTCACGGTTTTAATTTAAAATAAAAATTTAAAAAATCCCAATGGTATGCATCTCTGAAGAGTCGTATACTCGAAAGTTGTTATCGGATTTCGCTGATTCCGCATTTTGCAAAATGCATCCATTAAAAATGCATTTTTTGGCCACATAAACATAAATAAATCACTTTTTTATGGAGAATGTGTTGTAAGTTTTTAACTAATTAAAAACATGCTCAAAATATAAAATTACAAATTATACAAAACATTTTATTTTTGTATGGAAGCACAAAATACCAACTTCTGGTCGCGGTGCATAGTGCCACTCTAGTCTAATGTATAAGACTTTTTTCATAAAATCTAGAAAATTAGAAGATATTCGCGTCACAGAAAAAGTGAAATTTTATTTTTCATACAAAACTTTAAATTTTTTATTTATCCATGCTGAAAAAATGTTGAAAGGTGAGAACAATTTCGAAAAAGCATCTAAAAGTTGCATCTGCATAAAAAAATGCATTTTTTCATATGTATTTTTTATGGCATGAGTGTGAAAAAACATAACCATATAAATCGAATCAGAGAAATGCGATAAAAACTTTCGAATATAGAGCTCTAATTACATACACTCACAATAATTTAACAGTAACTGATTGTAGAGTATTAAAAAAGTGACCAGTAAACTAAGACTGTATATTTAGACTACAAAGAAATATTTTTTTAAACTGATTTTACCATTTATTAAAAAACAAACTGCACATAAATTCTGTTTTTCTGTACCAGTTATTATTTTTATTTAAAATTTTCTTCTTACAACAAATTTTTTATTTGAACCAAAAGTTAAGTATAGTAAAATTTAAAAAAAAAACTGTTGTTTTTAATAACTTGCGATTTAATTTTTGATAGTTAAAATAAAATAAAATCGTTTATTTTTATGGATATGGGAGTTTTTAAAATTTTTGATTATATTTTTGATAGTAAAAAACAAAAGAAAATCTTTTGTTTTTACGAATTTTGAGGTAACTTTTTAATAGTTAAAAATAAATGAAAAATCATTTGATTTAAAAGAACAGTGAGTAGACCGGTTTTTAACTACAGTAAAACTCGCTTCAGACGAACTCGGTTAAGACGAATAATCGGTTAATATGAACTAATTTAAAAGTCCCGACGTTTTGGCAACAATTTTCATATAAAATACATCTTTTAATACGATCACTCTTAATACGAACCCTCGGTTATTACGAACTGTTTTAAGCAGTCCCAAAAACTCATTTTCATACAAATTACCATGTTTAGTACACTCTTTATCCGTTTAATAGGATAGACCTAGTAGTATGAATTCCATATCCGTGGATGACTTTCTAGATATAGATGCTAATGTTTTGACGTCACATACATTATCAGATTAAGAAATATTGGAAAAAAAAATTATTCGAACAAAATCGTGTGCCGAAGAAGCTGACAGTCATATTTAGGTAATAGAAAAACTTATAACGAATGAAATCGTTAATTCAGTCATTCAGAAAAAAATAACAGAGTTTTTTTTTAAAAAAATTAAGAATTTTAATTGAATTTTTAATTGTGAATGCATGAAATGCTAATTTTATATTTTTTTTATGTAAAAATCTGAATAATCTTGTTTTTGTTTTAATATATACATATTTTTTATCAATGAAAATGAAAATTATTCAAGTTCGAGGCCATACTCTATATTTCTTCATTAGGATATTGTCCTAACAAATAATCTATAGAGTTTTTTATTTTCATATTTATTATTTGACCCTTTCAGGAATGTGTTGATAGATCTATTTTGGGAATTTTCTAGGTTCCCATCATCAGAACACGTTTTGAAAGCGGTAACAATCCCATGCCAAACATCAAACATTCATATGAACTAGTTTACTCACTACATGAGAACTAATATACATATGAGTTTAAAGTTAAAGATTATAACCATTGATCAAACAATAAATTGAAAACTTGTTTGATGTGCAAGATCCACCTCTGGTGGATATTCAATACACGTTTTTTTGTTTTTCTCTCCTTTTTATATTTTGTTTAGTTTGTAAACAAAACAGGGGAAGTATACTAGGCGGTACTTTGCCTTTTATACAAGTTTGTTATAATGTTTATTAAAAATAAAAATTATGTTTTTTCGACCTTTAATTGTGCAATGAAAATGAAAATTATTCAAGTTCGAGGCCATACTCTATATTTCTTCATTAGGATATTGTCCTAACAAATAATCTATAGAGTTTTTTGTTTTCAAATTTATTATTTGACCCTTTCAGGAATGTGTTGATAGATCTATTTCGGGAATTTTCTAGGTTCCCATCATTTATTTTTATCGTTAAAAAAAAACCGCTTAATACGAACCTCGCTTAAGACGAACTAATTTTTTTGGTCCCCCGGAGGTCGTCTTAACCGGGTTTTACTGTATATATTTAGTAGTTTCAAAGCACATATTCCTTTGATTTTAACAACAAAGTATTGTGAATGTACTTTTCCGACTTTTTTTAATTAAAACCGTGAGAAATCGCGGGTGTTTGCAAATTTTAAAAAAACTGACTATGGTGATGTGTTATTGTGGGCTGCATTATTCAAGTATGTGTGTGCAAAAAATTAATTAAATTTGAAGACCCTCGGTCAATTTCATTTGTGGTGTATCATGGAACTCATAATATAATAAAAAATTACAGTCCTAAAAATTAGCGATAATAGATATTTATTTTCTTGAAGTAAGTTTTTTATAGAAAACTGTGTATTTAAAGATTCTTCTTTTAAGATAAGAAAAATCGTTTATGATATCTCTTTCTTTAAAAAATTCGTTTTATTACTTTTTTTAAAATAATTTCAATTTATTTACCACTTAACCTTAATTAACTCATTTATAACACATCATTATTTAAATGAGCTATTTATATTATGTATAAATGTAAATTTTCATACCTAAACATGTGTGAATAAATGTAGATATTTGTATGTGTTAGTATTTCTCAAAATTTTGTTAACCGCAAAATATTCTTCAAGTTATTTCAAAAACACAGTAACACAAAAATTCAACGCCTTTCATACGTTGCTCTTAAAAGTGTTGACAAACATGTATAAAATGTCAAAACAACATTTTTTTGTTACTAACACTTTGACTTAGATATGACAATAAATACTTAAAAAAAAAGTATTAAGGTGGTATTTATTTAACACTAGAATTGTCGAAATTTTTGTATAACTACTCTGCCAAAAACCAGTCAAAATGACTGGTGTTTTTCAAAAATTTCTCAAAAACACATTTTTCAACCGATTATTGCTGTTTAAGCAGAAATGCAATCTTGAAGGCAAGCACTTCCAAACTGCATTTAAGATATTTGGAACAGAAATTAGGTTAATATATTTGGAACAGAAAGTAGATAAATGTTTTTTTTTATGAATTTTTAGTTAGTTTTTTTGGTGTAACTTCTGTAAGGTAAAAAAAACATAATATAAATACCAATTATATTTAATCGAGGGGTTGTCTAAGCTTTTTCCCACATTTGCAATTGTTTGACTTTTATGCGACTTTTTCCGAAGAGCTTTTTAGCTTATATTTAAAATATTTTAAATAAACGACAAACCTAACACACCACATAGGCAATATTGGCATTCAAATGTTTGTTTTCTAGAGTACATTGAATTTCACACGTTTCAGACATATTTCGATACAAATATGTAACCTTTAAACGTACGATTGGACGTCAAGGACATTCAAAAGATTTGCTTATGTGGAATTGTTAAGCTACTTAATCCCACAAAAGGCATATGATATCTCGAATAAATTGGAAGGAACATCTTTCGTTTCTAGCCAAAAATGCCAAACTAGTTAAAATGTGTTAATTTAGGCACATATTCAGGGCAAGGAAAATTTGAGCATTTTCCCCTCCAAAATAAAATACAAAAAGGAAAAGAAAAGTGAAAACAACTTTTTTAACTTTCTTTCCTAAAACCTCGCACTCGATCAGCTACGAATTAAATTTGATCGTATTTTATGGTTTTGGAAGTGAAGACGATTTTAGTCAAGTTTCTTAAAGAAATTTTTTTTCTGTATGGAAACTAAAGGGTGTCCCAAGAAGAGCGCAATTTTTAAATTTTAAATAAAACACAGATATTTAAAAAAAAATCGTGAAACTTTATTATATCGTAAAGTAGACAGAATGAGGTTATGTATGGAACAATATATCGTGCAGATGGCCGCCGCGGCTTTGCTGGCATGCACGCGATCTTTTAATGAAATTTTCAATGACCGTTTTGCATGAATGCTGCGGTATTTCATTAATGCAGCGTCCAATTTCCTCTTTTAAGGCTTGAGTCGTCGTCGGCTTATTCGCGTAAACCATCGACTTCAAAAAACCCCAAAGAAAAAATTCTAGTGGTGTTAAATCGCACGATCTAGGCGGCCAATTCTGATCTCCAAAACGCGAAATAACACGACCGGGAAATGACTGATGCAGCAATTGAATTGTTTCTCTGGCTGTATGACAAACTGGTTATCATTTCACGATACCGAACACCATTGACTGTTTGCGCTTGACCTGCCTCATTTTCATAAAAAAAAACCCCCAATGATTCCTCCAGCCCAAAAACCACACCACACAGTGACACGTTGAGGATGCATTTGCTTCTCGTGAATCACTCGAGGATTTTCCTCACCCGAAATGCGACAATTCTGCCTATTGACGAAGCCATCAAGGTGAAAATGGGCCTCGTCACTGAAGATGATTTTATCGGCAAAATCAGCCGCAAAACTTTCACCATTTTGGTAAAACAATTTCACAATGAGAATGCGTTGTTCATTCGTGTAGCGCTCCATTTTTACTAACCACGTACCTTCTACTAGCAAACAATAACAATTGTTCAAATGTCAAACAATGACACTTCGAATGTTGCCAGATTTAAAAATTGCGTTCTTCTTGGGACACCCTTTATATCTTATTTGTTCTTAAATTCTGAGAATTTTTATTAATCTCTAAGTGTCACCTTTAGTTGACTGTATGCTGTAAAAGTACAGCATACAAAATTGTAGCAATTTGTTTTAAGATCTTTTTTAAAGTTAAAGCTCAAACTTTCTATTATACTATAAAGCAAAAAAATTTTAATTTTTCTGTTTTTTTTTTTTTTTTGTCTTAAAGAAGATGAAAATGTGATAAAAAAAAAACTGTTAATACACCAGAAATTGTTTTTAACATGAACAAATGTTATATATTATTCTGCGTATGTTTGAAAAAACACGACCCTTTTGTGAATTTTATATTAAAAAAGTTTATTTTTTTGAGGAAAATTATTTTCTTTAAAAAAATTTTTGCAAACGACACATTTGCATATATCATCTTATGTGTTTGATGAGAGTTATATGAGTTTTTTTGCATAAACGTGTAAAGCTTTTTTACGTTTTTAAATATTTCTTCGTAAAAGAAAAACTTAATAAACATTCAATGTAATTTACCTTAATTCCCAGCGAAAAAAGAGTGGAAAAAGGTGTAGTAAAATCATCACATATACGGATTCAAATGTAGTGCAAATTGGGGTGAAACACGCATGATTTTAACATGGGGTTGTCATAGGACGGATGCAGTGCAAATTCCTCAAACTTCTCTTTATTAGAAGTACTATGTGTAAGGTTGCGAAAGATTGTATTTTTGGGTGTCCTTTTTCATAGGACTTAATTTGTTATATTTAATTAGTGGTTAAGGTGTGATGCTAAGTCACATCTGGTTTACCGAGTGATAATATGGATTTGTAAGAGGGCTTAAACGGTTATAATTAAAAAAAACTTTTAAACAGCTGTCCACCTTTAAAGACAAAGCGAAATAATAGTTTTTCGTTCAACTGAAAAGGAAGAAAACTATTGTTAAGTCTGATATTTTGTAATTATTGTTTTTCAAATTTAAAGGTCAGAAAACACTAATTTAAAGCGACATCTAGATAAAAAAATAGTTGTTAAAAGACACAAACTCCCGGTTCCATTCGAGTATGTCAAATACGGAATTGTTACCGAACATTCGTGACATTTCTACTAGTTAGCCTTGTATATAATGACATTATATGCTATTTTTATGAACTGGTCTAAAAGTCCAGCATTAGATTATAAAAATCAGTAGTAGTAGCCACTTTGTGGGTAATGAAAATGTTGTTTCTTTTGAACTACTTCGCATTATTTTTGCTGGGTTTGTATGGAAAGAAACATTTAGAAAAGATTTTTAAAAGGAAAAATAAGTAAGTAAGTTTAATATGAAATTTTATTGCTAAAACTAACAAAATTCAAAGAAATTTTCAATATAAAAATTATAAAATGTTATACCGAATTTTAAGTATAACTTTTCAATATAAATTAAACGTTTAAATTTAATTAAAAAAAAATACAAAGCCTTTAAGGTTTTTATAAACTAAAAATAGCTATTAAATAATTTTAGCTATTTAAAAAACAAAAATAATTTCTTTGAAACTCTGCTTAAAAATTGAGTTTTATTCTATCTACTACCCAGCAAAAATAATGCGAAGTAGTTCAAAAGAAACAACATTTTCGTTACACACAAAGTAGCGACTACTACTGATTTTTCTGATCTAATACTGGTCTTTTAGATCAGTTCCTAAACTTAGCATATGTCATCATATAGAAGGCTAACTAGTAGAAATGTCACGAATGTTCGGTTAATATTCGGTATTTGGCATATTCGAATGGAATGGGGAGTTTGTGTCTTTTAACAACTATTTTCTTTAATCTAGATGTTGCTTTGAATTAGTGTTTTCTTACCCAGCAAAAATAATGCGAAGTAGTTCAAAAGAAACAACATTTTTATTACACACAAAGTAGCTACTACTACTGATGTTTCTGATCTAATGCTGGCCGTTTAGATCAGTTCCTAAACTTAGCATATAATGTCATCATATACAAAGCTTACTAGTAGAAATGTCACGAATGTTCGGTTACAATTCGATATTTGACATACTCGAATGGAACCGGGAGTTTGTGTCTTTTAACAACTATTTTCTTTAATCTAGATGTCCCTTTGAATAAGTGTTTTCTGACCTTTAAATTTGAAAAACAATGATTACAAAATATCAGACTTAACAATGGTTTGTTTTCTTTTCAGTTGAACGAAAACTATTATTTCGCTTTGTTTTTAAAGCTAGAAAGCTGTTTAAAAGCTTTTTTTAATTTTAACATTTTAAACACTCCTACAGATACATATTATCACTCAGTAAAAAAGATGTGACTTGACATCATACCTTAATCACTAATTAAAAATAACAAATTAAGTTCTATAAAAAAGAACACCCAAAAATACAATCTTTCATAACCTTACACATAGTACTTTTAATAAAGTGAAGTTTAAGGAATTTGCATTACCTCCGTCCTATGACAACCCCATGTTAAAATCATGAGTGTTTCACCTCAATTTACTCTACATCTGAATCCGTATATGTGATGATTTTACTACATCTTTTTCCACTCTTTTTTCGCTGGGTACTTATAACAGAAAATCTATGAACTACACTGCGTATGAGTAATATTAATTATAACTAATAGAACTTCTAAGCGTATGAGTGATACTAATTCTTATTAAAACAACTACTATGCGTATGAGTAATATGATTTCTAATTTAAAGACCTTCTAAGCCTATGATTAAGGGGGACATTACATTCGCGGCAGAGAGAACAGACCTTTTTTTAAAAATTCATAACTCAGTCAAAAACAAACATTTTTCCAACGAATTGAACAAATTACAAAAAAAAAATTCAAAAAAATATATTTTTCACTCCAACATGGTTTTATAGAGCTCCAAACTGGAGGCAGAGAAAAAAACGGTGCCTCGTGGTTGCAGCGCTGGGAGTCGCAAAAATAGTCCGATCTGGAAAAAAATGCCTTTTTTAATCTTTACAAACTTGGTTATCGTATGACAGGAGCTTTTTTTTAAATTTTTGGTGATGTTCCAAATTTAAAAATGTGTTTTTTCGAAAAAAAATATTGACTTTAAAAATTCATAAAAAATCGAAAAAAAATTTAAAAAAAAGCTCGTGTCAATCAAGTTTAAAAAAATACAAAAAAAAAAAAAATTTCATCAAAAAATGAACCCGCTAGTGCCGCAACCAGTACGAAAAACATGGTTTCGAGATAAAGGCGTTCAAAGTTTGTGAACAAAGAAAAAAAGGTTACCTTCAATCTGCCATGCCTGCTTCGTACTGTATGCCTGTATGAGGTATAAAGATGCCTTTTTTTCAAGAAATTCAAAAACACAAAAAAAAAACCCACCCTTCAAGTAGGTACGAAATAACAACCACCAAAAGTCAGGTAGCAAGTAAAACAAGTATATACCAGCTGCCGTACGTAGGAAGCGCGAAAATTAAAAATGCGTTCTCACTAACCCGGTGAAACTTTTGAACCCGTAGGAATTTTCCATGAAATTTTTTTCCTTAGAATCTTAAGAATATTTACTAAAATACAAAATTATAAAAAAGTCGATTTCAAAAAACGGCTAATGTCATGTCCCCCCTTAATAGTAATTATTGAATTATCTTACAAATGTATAAAAATTACTCTAAAAATCAGATTTTTAAATTAAAAGTTATATCAAAGTTTCATAATCTATTAGTAAACCTTCCCTAAAAAACTTCTTTCCTGATCATCGATTATATTTTTTCATCTTATTTCTTGGATATGACTTTGAAGTTTTTTTGTTTATATTTGAAATTAAGGTATTTTTACAATTTATTGTATACACACTGGGTGTTGTTTTTTGTGGTGATACAGTTAATGGATAAACTTCAAAGGTTTTTTTCTCTCATGTTTTTCTTATTTGGGAAATAATTTGTGTTTAAAGTAAGCAGGTTTTATATCAAGTGAAAAACTTTCATATGAAAATTACTTGATAATGAGTTTGTAATGAGTCGAGCTTTTCTTGTGTGTTAAATGACACAAAAACAGTTAAAGTTTTTGGTTTTGAGATTTTATACAGAAGAGTTTATAATTTGTTAATGTGTATCAATCATGATTGGATGACAAGTTTAAGGAAAATTTTGGAGAATAAAAACTAAAGTCATTATAAAAATGAAGAATTGGAAAAAACTGATAAATTTTGTTATTTATTTAATCGATTTATACAAATTTCTGTAGATTGAATGAAATACAGCAATGAGAACCGAATTTAATAATGTTTTGAAGTTACGGGCTCGCAGAGTTTAATGAACCCTGGCTATGTTGTAGAGTATACAAATTTCAGGGCCACGTATTTTTTTAGGTACACAATCTCATGTTCAGGGGTTACTAAGTCGGTTCAAAAATTATGTCTGAAGACTTTTAGGTATTATTGACATTTAAAAGTAATATTTAAACTATATTAAGGATTTTTAAATGGATTCAGTTACAAGGAATGTATATTAATGAACATTTAGTATAACCGAATACAACCGAGACTTTTCCACCCATATTTCAAATAATTCACGTATGTGGCAACTCTGGCTTCGGCAATATAAACATAAAAATATTTGTTTTTCTTTGAGTCCTTTAACCCTATTTGCAAATAAATCTAATTTTAGATGGTTTCCGAATATCGAATAATTTAAAATTATTCACGACAATGCATTGGTTTAATTTAAATTGTAAATATATCGTGTAGAAATATCTCTAAAACAAAAAACTCAAAAGATTTTTCCACATTTTTCTCTTTTTTTTTTTGCAAACAGGTTTTTCAGCGAAATTTTTTTTTGCGGATTTTTTGTCCAAAATTTGTTTGTTAATTTTTTTCATCTTTGTTTTTAAAGTGAAGTTAATGTTTCTTCGTGTTTCTTATAGAAAAGTTATCCAGTCATGAATTTTTGGATTGTTTTCTAAGACTTTTAGTCTTAAACTTTTGGACAGAAGGGCTTTCCAAACACTGGAGTATGGGTTAATTCATTGGAAAAGTACTTTATAGAATTTTTTCCAGGAACTTGGTGCAAATGGGGTTTAAAGAAGGACATCCATGGCACTACAAAAATGCGATATTATTTTGAATTTGAATTCTCTGCCACATATTCCAGTTTTTATTCAACTATTCGTGAAATCGTTAAGAGCTTCCCTAAAAAAGTTACTTTTAGGAATTTTCGCCGAAAATGTGGTAAAACTGTGGGTTCAAAAGTGAAAAAGTTCGATTTTAGCAACCTTCCCTTACTCTTTTGTCTAGAAATATTAAATTTCAAATATGTGTTTTAATAAGCCCGTTAATTCATTGTCAAAATTAGTTATATAATTTTCGCCAGGTGCGTGGTAAAAATGGGGGTTTAAAACGGATAAAGTATTCACCTTAGTAGTATGTCCAAACTCTTCTGTCTAGATATCTGAAATTTATAACTTTAAAGACCCATTTTGTGCAAAATTTGATTCTGGAAGACGCAATAGTTTTATAAATTTACTCAATCGAAATTATTTGAATGCATTTCTTAAAACAACCTTGTCATAGTGCAACTTTTAGTAGCACTTTTGCAAAAATACATCAATATCAAACCCTTTCAGCATATATATCAACTCAAAACAAATTTTTATTATCGGGACACTACATTGTGCATATTGGCTGGCTAACAAATAAGTTTTATTTTTTGCATGTGTGATTAAATACAAAGGAAAAATTAATGCAAACTCTACAAGAATATAAATGATATAAATATGAAAAAGAAAAAATACTAACACTAAAGAAACAAAACAAAGCATAGTGATATGCCTCTGGTTGACCTATCACAAGATAGGCCATTTGAGCTCCATTAACTCATCTGTTTGCTGCTTTTCAGAAAATTATAAATCCTTTTTAAATAAACTAGACTAATAATTACAAACTGAAACATCTACTACATAAATTTAAAGTAATGTATTAAAAGAGAAAAATTCTTGGGAAATATGATTGTATTTTTTTTTTTAAATGAATTCCAAAATTTAAAACTAGCGCCAACGACACTAGTATGAAAATAAAGATATATTTTTCTAAAACAATTTTTCCAGAAATTTGATATCTGACTTCAATTTATTGAGTTATTGAGGATAATTTATTGAAAATTATTCATCAACATCATTTATGGAAATTAAAAAAAATTAAAAATTTTCGGCACCTGTTGAAACTGACTTTAAATGCACCTTATATTTAAATATTTTATGAATTAAGAGGCACGATGGACAGGGATATGTTGGCTAGGTTGAACTGATTAATGCAAAAGGATTTAGTATCCCTAACATATACACAAAAGCGTATTCATGTCGTATAAAATAACGGCAATCTGAATGAAAATATTTTACCTCAAAGTGTCGAAAAGTTTTTTAAAGTTCCTCATATGTATTTTTATCAATTAATTGTCCTTACAAGCCATAACAAAAAATAAAAATTATAATAAAACTCAATTAAAAACTTATACATTTTATAAACTATTCTATTCTCCAAAAAATTAAAATAAAATTCAAACCACAAAAGTATATAATAATGAAAGATAATAATCATAAAGCATACAAAAAGCCATAAAATTACAAAACATTGAATGGCAAAATATTCAAAATGCATTCAAGTACGAGAATGAGTGAATGGTTGGCTAGAAGTGAACGAATATTTTCAAAGATTGTTGAAAACTAGTTATGAAAAGATTATAAATGAAAGATAAAACAAGGCCATAATAAAATTAAATAAAAACTTTTCAATAAAAAAAACAAAAGGCAAACAAAATGGACAATGGAATAGTATATTTCAATTTCAATTAAATACAAAATATAATAAAACAATTATATGAGTTTTAATAACTAAAAGGAAAATAAAATCTCTTTTAAAATATTTATTTTCAAAAAACTAAAAATTACCACCATATAATATGATTTTGAATCCAAAAGATACAAATCTCTTACAAAATGACTATTTCTTATACAAAATTTTTCTTCTAAGTTTTTTGTGTGTGTGTTTTTTTTTTTTACTTGGCAATTTGCCTGCCTGCCTGCCTTGATTTTTGGCTTTTGCCTTAAACTAAAGCCATTTGAGTAAGTAAAAAGTAAAGAAATTTTCTTCAAAAAGTTTCTTTTCATACATAAAGATAAATTAAATGAAAATTCTTTATGACAAAAATAGCTAAACATTTTAACAAAAAAAAAAAAAAAGTTAAGCCTTCGCTGTTACCAACAAAAAAAAAAAAAAACCAACGAAAAAGTTTCAATTTGGTTGTTTTTCTTTTTACTTAAAATATGACAACATTTGAAAATTGTTCTTGGAACTCTTGTATTTTTTCTTGGCTTTGTCGCTTAAGGTTTTGTTGAAAGTCTTAAGTTGTCATAGTCATAATTTTTCTTATAAGCAATATTAATTTTATAACAAATTTTGAGATTAAGAAAATAATATATAATAAAACGAACACTTAAAGAAATATAAAATATTTTGTAATTCTTTTTTTTTAATATTTTTTAATAAAATGTGTAGATGAGGCTGATGTAAAAAAATAATTTTAAAAATCTTTGAATAATTTTAGCTACAATTATATTTTTAAAGTAATTAAAATTTATAGATTTAACTTTTTAATGTTTATTTTTGATTAACATGAAAACAATTTTAATTTTATTTATTTAAAAACGAATATAAAGTTAAGAGATTTTAAACATTTAATATAAAATCTATGCTCTATTAACTATCAAACATTTTAAATTACCAAAAATTCCCAAATTTCCCAAAAAAAAAAAATCCAATTAATTATTTCTTTAAAATAAAATTTTGTTCAATTAAATGTTTAATGAATTCAATTAAATTTTTAACTCAAAATAGAAAATGTTATTTTTTTTAATAAAAATGTTAAATTCATAATTGCATTAATGGAAATTTAAATTAAAACTTATGCTGGTTTTAATTTTTAATTCATATGTTAAAAATTTTCATTGCGATTTTAATTAAAACTAATTTCAAAAATTATCGATTTGCCTAAAATAAAAGTTTTGTTCATATAATAAATTTTTCGATTAAGAATTTTGGTACTTTTTAAAATTCCTCGATTATTACTGTTGGTACTTTTAAAATCCACGATAAGCACTTTTATCAAAATAAACGATCAGCACTTTTGGTACTTTTTAAAATTCCTCGATTATTACTTTTGGTATTTTTTTCCATAGAAATACACGATTATTACTTTTGGTACTTTTAAAATCCACGATAAGCACTTTTATCAAAATAAACGATCAGCAC
This sequence comes from Delia radicum, assembly GCA_021234595.1. Classification (NCBI taxonomy): domain Eukaryota; kingdom Metazoa; phylum Arthropoda; class Insecta; order Diptera; family Anthomyiidae; genus Delia; species Delia radicum. Next base: position 221,862,719 of record CM037854.1, read on the forward strand.
TTTTGGTACTTTTTAAAAATCCACTATTATTACTTTTGGTACTTTTAAAAATCCACGATTAGTGCTTTTGGTACTTTTTAAAAATCCACTATTTGTACATTTAGCACAATTTTAGGTGCTTTTTAAAAATTAATGATTGGTTCTTTTGGAACCTTTTAAAAATCCACTATTTGTACTTTTGGTACAATTGTAGGTACTTTTTAGAAATCCACTATTAGTACTATTATTATAAATTCACAATTGGTAATAACACACTGCTACAAAAAAACACTTTTTGTCGGAACTTGAAAACCGACCTAGTGGGGGTTGTAGGCCTAAGTGAGGACATACAAAAACCCGTTTTCAAAAATTTTAAAACACCCTCAAAATTTTGAGTTGTTTTCAAAAAACTGTTTTAGGGTAGGTCGTAGCACTTTAGTACCTCTAACTCACACATTTTTTGACCGATTTCAAAATTTTAAACAGTTTTGGAAAGGCAAAGAATTAAGCTTTCAAATGTATTCATAAAATATATATTCTAAGAAATTAGGTAAGTGTTTATCGAAAGTTTCTCATTTTTTTTTATTTTTTCCTAATTTTTCAAATTCAACAAGAGTTATTTTAATTTTTTTTATGAAAACCTACCCTTTTTTGAACTGTATTTTAAAGACAATTTTATATAGAATTATTTGTTAAAATCGATTTATATTTGCAAAAGTTACTAAACTTTTTCTAAAGTAAAAATTTTGGGATTGCAGTCTTTTCTTTTGGTAAACCATTTTACTTACAAACGTAAATTAAAAACTGTACAAATAGCTAACCCAAGTTAACATGTATAAGTTAAAAACAGGTGTTAATGAAAAGTTGAATAACTTTTACAATTTTCATCCGATTTGAAAAATGAAAACCATGTATTGTTAAGAACTAAATTTTCTTTATACGTTGGTATAAATTTTTGTAAAATAAGCAATCAAAAGCTACTAAAATCAAAAAAGTTTATAATTTTCGTTTTTTTTTTTGTAGATATTCTTAACAAAAACAATACTTATAACTTACAAATGTATTAAAAACTGCACGTTTTAAAGCGTAATCAGTTTTCTTTCCAAACAAGTTAAAAAAAATTTAAATCGGACAAAAACTGACTGAGTTACGGTTCGATAAGTTGACGAACATCACTGAAAACGGTTTTTTTTAGAATAACTTCTGAATTTGAGGGTGTTTCTGAAATTTTTTACACAATTTGTAATGTACTCAACAAGACCTATAACCCACGCTAGGGGCGTTTTCCAAGTAGCACCGTGTAATCAAAAAAAAATTGTAATTGTGTAATCACTGTAGCACCGTGTAATCAATGCTTAGTACTTTTTCACTAATTAAAGCTCAAAATACTTCTTCAGTGTGTGTGGAAAAAAATATTTTTATTATTTTTTAAAAAATTGATACCTTAGTAACTTTTTAGCGGTTCGCGATATATCCGAAAATTTTGCTTAGCATTATTCTCAGTAAGAAATATATTTGTAATGCGTGTGATTAAAAAAAAAATAGTGAATTTTATCGTTGATCTATAAGTTTATGTGTGAGATTTTATTCGTTCGGTTTGAGATCATGACAAATTTTTCTCTAAATTAACAGAAAAATTATAATTTTTATATGATAATTTACTTTGACTATTAGAAAAAAAACACAGAACAAGTTATTAGACACTAGCATGAATGGAATGCATTTTCTGACCCACTACGGTCTTCATCAACATTCTTCGTGCCATTTAGTGTTAATCGTAAATATCTTCTATTTAACTCACACGTTAAAGAAATTGATTAACTTTTAATCCCACATTACTCTGTGTGTTGAGTTAGAATGAAATTTACCACAAACGATTTCTATTTATAGTGTGTTTGTTTTTCTCTAGTCATTATCATAATTGCCAGTTTAACTTTCAGTTAAAACTTTTAAATGGCAATTCTTTTCTCTAATGTTATCATATACTATCCTTCTACATAAGCAAAGCATATCAACAAACATTAAAGATTTTTTTGTTAATACATATGTCGAGCATATACATTAAACGATTTCTACACTGTACCTGGTGAGTGGTTTAATAGTGAATTTTATCGTTGATCTATAAGTTTATGTGTGAGATTTTATTCGTTCGGTTTGAGATCATGACAAATTTTTCTCTAAATTAACAGAAAAATTATAATTTTTATATGATAATTTACTTTGACTATTAGAAAAAAAACACAGAAAAAGTTATTAGACACTAGCATGAATGAAATGCATTTTCTGACCCACTACGGTCTTCATCAACATTCTTCGTGCCATTTAGTGTTAATCGTAAATATCTTCTATTTAACTCACACGTTAAAGAAATTGGGTAACTTTAAATCCCACATTACTCTGTGTGTTGAGTTAGAATGAAATTTACGACAAACGATTTTTATTTATAGTGTGTTTGTTTTTCTCTAGTCATTACCATAATTGCCAGTTTAACTTTCAGTTAAAACTTTTAAATGGCAATTCTTTTCTCTAATGTTATCATATACTATCCTTTTACATAAGCAAAGCATATCAACAAACATTAAAGATTTTTTTTTTTTTTTTGTTAATACATATGTCGAGCATATACATTAAACGATTTTTACACTGTACCTGGTGAGTGGTTTAATAGTGAATTTTATTTTTTTCGGCCACTCTATTGCCTAAACGGTTGCCATTATAGAAGTTGGAAAAAAAAATAATAAAATTTTTTGGCGTAGAATCGAATGTCGCGTTCAAATTTCATATAAATACATTCGTTTTGCTCTGTAGTAAATAAAAACCAAAAATCAGCGTATTTGGCCCCCGTGCGCAAGAGGATAGAGTTGAAATTTTAAAAAATGAATTAAGCTATTTTTTTAATTATGCAAAAACCGTAAAAAAGTGATAATAGTCCAAAATTAAACTTTCGTAGCGAATCTAATATTTATACCCTGGTAAACGTATAATTTTCAATATAAGTTTTTAATATTTTCGACCATTACCGCAACAAATAAGCTATAAAATATTTTATGGTTAAATATTATTGCAATTGAAAGTACGAGCAGTTGAGTGTTAAATCACTTTAATTTTATATATTTTTTTAATCAATTAAATTTACTTTAAAAAGTCATACACACAGAGAAAAATTTAGATATTTGCCAACTGAAATTTGATTACCAGGACTCAAATTGGGTTATTAGGAATTTCAGTCATTTGGTACAACTGAACATTAGTTTTCTCAACAAAGTTCGGTTAATTCATCTGAATTTTAGTTCTAACATCCAAAATATGCAGAAAGCTAACATAAATATCGTTGTACTAACTAAATTTATAAGTTGTTGTCATAAAAGTACACTTTTCAATACGGTTGGCACTTATTTCTCTGTGTGTAATATTAGCTTTAAAATGACATTATTTATTTTTAAATCAATTTTTTAATTAAAATTGTTTTTTTTTGCTTTCACAATTTATTTATAATTAATTGATTTCTTGATAAACTGAAAATAATTATTTTTTTATATCAGCCGCTATATCTACACTTAAATACGTGTTGTTATGTATTCTTAAACTAAAAAAAATAAATAAATTAAAAACAATATATAAAAATTTAAATTAAATAAAAATATTAACTAATAAAATGTGTTATTAAAAGTTTGCTAAATAAATATTTGTTGTTATGCTCTCTGTTTCATTTATTTTTATTACAAATTTATTTTTCGTTTTGGGATTTTATTTTTAATTTATTTCAATTTTATGCTTTTTCAAATTTTTGTTATCACCTTAATACACTTTTAATTTTTGTTCGTTTGTTTTTTTTTTTTTGTACACCCTTCAAAAATCCCACTTCATTTTACATTATTTTTTTTTTTATATAAAAAAAAAAAAAAACCAAACTGTAGGACGAGAAAAATCAACTACTTATTACAAATCTTTGGCTTTCGTTGGTAAGTTTTCCACTAAAAACAAAGAATTATAAGAAACAAAAAAAAAATAATAATATTAAAACAGTAATTATATAATCAAAATTTTTGTTAACTAAAATATCATTTAAAACTTTATCTAATTAATTAGTTTTTTTTTTTTAAATCTAAACTGTAACTAAATAAATCATGCAAATATAATTTTTTGTTTTAGTTTCTATAGTCCCAGTAAATATGATTGGAATTTAAGTGTAAATTAAGTAGAGTTGAAGCTCAATTGCAAGCTAAGACTGGAATAAAAAAATTTAAGTATAAAACCTTACTTCCGAAAAAAAGGCATACTTGAATTAAAACATAGAAAAAAACTGTAAAATCAACACAATTCAAGTGTTTTTACAGTATATTTAAATTTTAAACATCTATATATATACGCTTTCTTTTAAATATCAAGTGTAATTCAAGTAGAATTCCAGCCTTGACTTGATAATGTGTCTTAATATCTACTGCTGTTCACTTAAATTCCATTAGTGTTTATGGGACTTCTATTTTATGCACACGACTTTTTACTCTAAATCGTTATGATTTTTCCTACAACCCAGCAAAAATTTTCATAATTATTAGGGTTTTGAAAAAATATTTTTAAAATTATATAATTTGCGAGAAAAAATCGAATTCTTCTGCAAACAAAAAGTATTAAAATAAGTTTTTTTTAACGACAATATAATGACTTATTTTTCAGCTCTTTGTTACAGAAAATTAAATACATTTTAACGATTATATATTGCCGTTTTTTTTTTTTAAACCTTTGTAGAGCAATTCCATTTAATATCACCGGGAAATTAATCGATGTTTTTCCGATTTTGATAACATTTTGTGATTGTGTGCGGTAGTGAACGCAAGTATTAACAACAAATTTTTTTTTTTGGAAAACTCTGGCAACCCTATGGCTTCAAATTGTGGGGTAGGGACTTCACTTAAAAGGTCATAACTTTTGAAGTGTAAAAAATATCGACAAATTTATTTTTGCATAAGAACGGCTAAGTTTTGGGGTATCAAAAAATAAATAAAAACAAATGTTACACATTTTTAAAAATAAAAATATTAAAAAAAAAACTTAAATCAATTTTTGAAAAAAATCCATTTTTTTAATTTTTATACAAATAGCTACACATGTGTTCTAAACACCCTGATTTCAGAGTGGAAAGCTCCTTACTTAGTGAGATATCAGAAAAAATGTGTAAGTATGTACACCATTAAAATAGTAAATAGTAAAAATAGCAATTCATACTTCCACTTTCGCGGATGACACAGCATTTATGAGCATTTATACAAATCCCAAAGTTGCGAACAACCGTTTACAGTCTCACATTAAAAATATAGAACAGTGGTTTGAAGACTGGAAAATAAAAATAAACGCATCAAAGTGCGTTCATGTTACTTTTACGCTCAGAAAAGAAACCTGCCCTCCTCTATTAATCAACAACACCTTGATCGTCGACTCACATGGGCACACCATATTGATTCTAAGTCCGCCCAAATAAATTGAAAATTGCTCAGTTATACTGGCTCTTAAACAATAGGTCCACGCTTAGCCTAGAATGCAAAGTATTAATCTATAAATATATAATTAAACCAATCTGGACATATGGCATACAGCTCTGAGGTACAGCGTCAGCTTCGAATGTCGAAAAAACTACAAAGAAGACAATCAAAGATTTTACGATGCATCACTGGTGCTCCTTGGTTTATTAGAAAAACATCCATGGCGATCATAATATCACAAATGTTCGTGAGGAAATAAAGGGAAACTGCATTAAATATGTTTCCAAAATGGCAATTCATCCTAATCCCCTTGCTCAAAACTTGCTTACATTTTCAGGTCACAGGCGTCTAAAAAAATTGGACACCTTGGACCTCGCTTTAAACTAATCTTGTAGATCCTTGCTTACTAAAATTGGATTTGCTGCACTGGCAACAAACCAAGAGGAGATTAGATATAAGATTTGATAACTTATTGTAAATTTCTTAAAGAAAAGATTCAATAAATACAAATATATGAAAAAAAACAATAGTAATAGCAATAGTAATAGTAGTTTTTCCAAAAATTGATTTTTTTTCGAAAATTTTTATTTTTGTGTGAGATATTGGTTAGTTCGGTTTAAGATCATGAATATTTTTTTTTCATTTTAACAGAAAAATTATAATTTTATTTGTGATAATTTACTTTAATTAACAGAAAAAACACTTAGAAAAAAAGTTATTTGACACCTGAATTCTAGCCCGCAACGGCCTTCATCAACATTCTTCGTGCCTTAAAGTGTTAAATGGTAAACATCATCTATTTAACTCAACTAGTTAAGTTAAAAACGTAACGTGACTTAGTTTGTTGAGTATGACGAAATTTACTGCGAACTTATTTTCTATAAATCTATGTTTAGTTCTGTTAAAAAAATGTGTAACATTTTTTTTTTTTTATATTTTTATACCCCAAAACCTAGCCGTTCTTATGCAAAAATAAATTTGTCGATATTTTTCACACATCAATAGTTATGACCTTTTAAGTGAAGTCCCTACCCCACAATTTAAAGACATAGGGTTGCCAGAGTTTTCCAAAAAAAAGAAAAAAAAATGTGTGCTAATACTTGCGTTCACTTCCGCATACACTCACAAAATTTTATCAAATCGGAAAACATCAATTAATTTCACGGTGATATTAAATGGAATTGCTCTTTATTGTTATGAAAATGATCTGTGCTGCGTTGTATTATTTCTTACCGCTTTCTGTCTAATGTCTTCTTCTACAGTCCCTTTTTCTGAAAATGCTAATCTTGAACGTTTTTCTTAATTCCAATATTTCTGATTTTCATTTCTTATTTAATTTTTCTAACTAGTTGTCAAAATACACGTTCTTTATTCTGAATGTTGTTTGTTGTATTTCCCCATTTAATTCTATATGTTGTTGTAATTGAACGTTAAGTTCATTTTAATATTTCAAATTATAGATTTTGTAAAATTTTTTGATATTAGAAATTTGATATTATTTAACATATACAAGTTAACCAATAAAAAACTGTTCAAAAAAACGTGATTACAACATGGTCAACCCGAGTAAATAAGTTTATGTAAAATTATATATGATGAGATATTTTTCGCACATATAAGAGTATATAATTTTATCCAAAAAATGGTTCTAGAATATTGCATTGTTAAATTGAATGCAATTGAATAAAAAAAACAATCCAATTCTATCCGAGCTTTGTCCCATTATAATTTTTTTTAAAGAGAAGAAACACTCAGGAAATTCTTTCTATTAATTAATGTGTTGCTTTGGAAAGGGGATAGTAGAGAGGTGAAAGATGGGGAAAGATGAAGGGCTTCAAACATGACAACACTGTAATGATAAGTCTTAGAACAATATATGTAACTTAATGTCTTTTAATTTAAATATATTTGGATTATTATGTATTTAATTGTATGTAATTGTTTAAAATATAATATAATTAGATGTAATTTGTGGGCGTTGTGGTGTAACGGTTAGCGCGTTAGACAGTTACACAGATGGTCCCGGGTTCGATTTCCGGGGACGACAACAACTATTTCGAAAATATGAGTTTTCTATCCCTAATATGTATCGCAGCTCCCGCCTTCGGTGTTCGCATAGCACTTAACCCCACCGAAGTAAAATAATGAATGAGGGCTATGAACCAAAAAAAAAGCTTCAATAACTTCGCCAACTCTCCATCAGGTGGCGAGCAACAACTGTTCTAAGACTTATCATCTCGCGGAATTGCATGGTTGAAGCCCTTCATCTTTCACCACCTTTCATCTCTACACTATCCCCTTTCCAAAGAAAGCAACACATTAATTAATAGGAAGAATTTTCTGAGTGTTGCTTCTCTTTAAAAAAAAAAATTAATTCTTTATTGTCCCAATCCCCGGCCCCAGTTTTCTATTATTGCCTTTTTATTACATTTGTTCAAAAAAAAAAAAACTATTCAAAAATGGATACCAAATGAAGGCATTTTAAAGAAATATCCATTAGTTTAAAGTCCGAAATTGATTCATCCCAGTAAAAAAGAACCTCCATTTGGTAAGCAGTAACTACATTTTATGCTTCCAAAATAGCGCTTCACTACCTTGCATACTATAAAGCTATTAAGGAAGGCATTCTGTAGTGCTTCCCAAAATGCCTTCTCTGAAGCAGTGAATAATGCTTACAATGAAGCAATAAAGGATGCATACCATGAAGCATTAATGTTGTCAACATACAAAAAAGCGCTTATTATTGCCTAAGAAGGCATTAATTTACTTACTTCTAAGAGCACATGAAAGAAGCACTTTTCACCTGCTTAAAAAAGACATACCAAGTGGGACATCGCGAACAAAAATCATGCCTTCTGGATATGCTTTGGAAGCGATTCGTAATCAAATAATTCCTTCCGGAAGCGTTCCTGGGTAAGCACTATTTTTTGCTGGGATGCTAATGATGAAATACTAACAAAAACGAAACACAAATTTAGTGGCTTTAAAAAAAATTAATCAAAACTTTTTTTTTTAATTCAATAACAAATACTTTGAGGTCAAATACAGATTTCTGAAACTCAATTTTATTTAAATAAATATTCCATATTCCATTTCTAATAACAGTTTGTAAAACATTGAAATATTAATATATCCATGGTTGTAAGTTGATACCATTTAAATAAGATATTTTGATTTTGAGATGAATAATCTCTATTATATACTGGACACTGTAATCTCAGATACCATCTGTACAGGAAGGGTCAATCGGACACGGATATGTGTAGGTTTTGTGAGATGGTGTCTGAGACCTCGGAGCATGTTCTCCTGCGAATGTCCCAGGCTTTGTGATAGGAGACTTAGGTTTCTAGGTGATCGCTTCATTTCGCCTTCCGACATCGCGAACATTTTGCCTAATAGGATAATTGGCTTTATAGGTAGCTTGAGTCTGTAAGTAACTTTAGGCAGCACAAAAGACCTACATTGGTCGCGGTACATAGTGCCTTCTGATCTAATCTAATCTATTATATAGAACTTATAGGGAATTTTTATTTGAGGTTGTCTGAAAGTTATAATTTTGAGTTATCAATTTATGACCTTTTATCTATATTTTTTAACTATTTCTGTTAGAATTAAATAAATAAATTCAGTCGTGTGCAAATAAAATATATAAACAGAAAATCCATTTAACAGCATTTTTTTAGAAAACAAAATCATTTGCTAAATAAATTTAGAGCCCTTGAAATAAAACGCTAGAGTGTTTTTGTTTTTAAACAAAGCTTTTTTAATTAAATTTTTAGAACATTTGTATTAGTTTTCTTTTTTTATTTTTGCAAAGAATCCTTTAGTATGTTAACATATATTTGTTTTTTTTTTTATTTAAGTTATTTTTTATTTTTAGTTTTTATTTTGTTAATAAAACTTTAAAGAAAACCTTTAAAATTAAATTTAAAAAAAGACTTAAAATAAATTTTTGCATAAAAAAATGACAAAAAAAGTATCGTAGATGGAAATTGCATGTTTATTTTATTTATATTAAAAAAAAATGTTTAATAAAAATACATATTTTAACAATAGTAAATATTTATTACAACAACTACAAATATAAAAGAAAATATTATTTTAAAAAATATGCATATGTAAATGACTGAATGGTATGATATGGTATGGTATGATGTTTTAAAATCGGATGGTATGTAAACTAAAGTATTAACAATTTTAAAAAATGAAATATAGTGTAGTTATATGGTATTTGTAAATGTTTTTATTAACGCCAAATTTATTGCATGACTAAAATAATATATCTGCATTTTAGGGAGTCCCTTAAAAACAAATTTGTCAGTACAAGTTTCATTTTATTTCAAATGTTTTCAAATGCAAAAAATCGATTTTTTTTTTTGGAAAAAGTGTATTTTTATTTAAAATTTCCAAAATAACTTTTTTTTTTGAAAATGCGACAAAAGAAAAAGACTAGTGAATATTTTCTCAAATTTCTTTTTTTATTTGAAAGTTCAATCCTTCCGGTTAATAATGGAAAATAATTTCATTCAAATGGCTGCCTCGGCTGGCCATGCAGTAGCCTAAACGATCGGTCCAATTATGGCCCAATTATGCCTCTGGACCAAAATCCGCACCAAACAGTGACTCGTTTTGGGTTGTATCGGCTTTTCAATGTATGCGTGCGGATTTTCTGTGCCCCAAATGCGACAATTTTGCTTGTTTACATACCCGCCAAGATCAAAATGAGCTTCATCTGAAAAGATGATTTTTTGGCAAAATCGGCATCATTCATTTTCGCACACATTCTGCAACATTACCATGATTTTCAAAGTAATGTCGCAATATTTCCCAGCGTTGTTCAGGCGTAATGGCCCAACACAACCATATTCGTTTAGCGGAAGGATAAAACTAATTGTCTGTCAAATCAGACATGAGCTAAGTGTTACCATTCACGAAATAACACTAGTTGAAAAAAAAAGTTAGATGTCGGACCCTTTAGAAGTTTAGAAAAATTTAATTTTTTATTTTATTTTTTCATTTTATTTACAAAAAATTATTCAGATATGGAATTCTGACTTCATCGAATATAATTAACACCCTTTAGCTTGGAATCAAAAATGACGGACAAATTTGATAATAATAAAAAAATGCAAAAAAGTGTTTTTTTTTTTTTAATTAATTTTAGAATATTTTTAAAATACCTAATTCGGATATGTCGACTGCTATTTTTTTAATATAACAGTAGTAATTAAAGAAAAAATATATATTAAAAACATTATAATTCTTGTTTCTGTGTGGGTAACTGCTTTCCAGGACATTTTATGAAAATTGATACATTTGTTAAAAGTTGAACAAAATTTAAATGTTTTTCATTGAAGTTTGCATAATTTTTTGGAAAAATATTACTTTAATTTGACTAGTCTATAATTATAATTACCTTTATTTAAAAAATCTTTAACCCGCAGTGTCCTGGAGACAAAAAACAAATCTATGAAGCGTAATTCTAATTGTAGCTTCAAGATTGCAAATTTTTTAAATTGATAAACAAAATGTCCACTTGATCAAATTATTATTATTTTATGTAATATAGTTCATATGGGGCCAACGTGATCAATATTGAGCAAAAAAGACCCACTAGGAAATTCACAGAATAAGATAAGAGATAAAGGGTACTACAGTAACGAATAAGCACAATTCTTTATCGTACCAATCTTACTTTTACGGATTAAAAAGTTGAGTTAAAAAATGACCCCTTTAAATGTGTTTGGTAAATTGGTAGATAGATATTTAAAATACCTTAAATAGTTTAGTACACTTCATATCATTACTAAACACATTACAGAAAAAATATGTGTTTACCAATATGCTTACGATTATGAACAAAAATAATGAGTCTATGAATAAATTTAAAAATAAAGTTGATTTATTGGTTGAATGTATTTTCTCGGTTTGAGTTAATACAATCATAGTTTCCTTTCGCGGACAACTGAAGATTGGGGTGATGCCTATGATTCAATTGTATTGTCTATCTTGAAAAATATCAAACTTTTTCAAAAGTAGCAAATAAAATCTAATATGAAAATATCATATTAGATTTTGGACTTGAGGTAGAACAATATTCTAACTAATTATATGAAAATATAAAAAGTCATAAAAAAACAATTTTTGGATTTTTAATACAAAAATTAAAAATTTTAAATTCTAAAAAATCTTTCAAATTAATTTAAATAAAAAACACTCGTTTTGCGTTTTTATCAAATTCGTAGGTAATTTTTGATTACAGGCTAAAGTGGGTTAATGATATCCGTTCAAGTCGGAATTAAATGTCTGAATAAGTTTGAGTATTTTAAATGAACAAATGATGTAAAAAAAAATTTCAAATTTTGAGATTTGGGAATTTTTATTAAGTTTTTTAAATGGTAAATTTTCTTCCAAAATTAGCTTAACGTATTCCAAAAAAATAAATTTCGTTCCATTGGCCCAATTACAATAAAACGAGGGGGGCTGATTAACAAATTTATTTTTTAGGGTCACCCTAATGCATATATTTGAGAAATTTATATATGCATTTTATTATACAAATATATGCGCATATCAAGGTTATTATATACCTTAACAACTGTATTTTAAATGATTTTTTTATTGCACTATTTTATTAAATCTTATTATCTTGTTATAAAAACCGATACTGGTTTATGGTTTTTATTTATTATATTTTATAGCCTACTTTTAGTTGTTACATTTCAATATTATTTTAAAGCCTACTTTTAGGTGTTGGCCTTATATTATTTGATTTCAAACACCATCATTTTAATTAATTATATAAAAATCTATATTATATTCATTTCTGATTGCAGTGAAAAAAAATATACTACAAAACCGTAGTTATCATTTCGTGTTTTTTAGTGAATAACATGTTTACAGTTTTAAGCGGATTTAATAAATATTAAAACCAAAACACAATATTTTTAATTGACATAATAGAGAGAGTTTACTAACATCTGTCAATAGAGTAGATGTCATATCATGCACTTTTTGATGTATTGCTATGGGAATTATTAATATTATCACACAATAATGCTTTAAATAAAAAAGTTATATAACAAATTAATAAAAAAAAATTTATGATTAACATATTTCAATAAATTTGTGATAGCTTTTAAATATTTAATTATAAGTATTAATTTATATTTTTGGGTCAGAGGATAATAAATATTTTGACAGTTTTTTTTTATAATACTTAACAAATACAAAGCAATTTTATAATACTAACAAATATATATAGGATTAATTTATTGAGTGGACTAATTATGGAGATATTCAGATCATAATTTTGTTGAATATAATTTAAAATATGAAAATGTTTATTTTAATTACACACATAGTTTAAAAATGTTTATAAAAAGTCTGATGTTAAATCAAATATAATAATTTATTTTTTTTAACTATGATGTTTTTCACCATAAATAATCGCTTCCGTAGATGCAACTCAATTAGTAAAAAAATATTAAAATATTCTGTAAATTTAATAAAATGAAAATTATTAAAATTTGGAAAAAAAATATAGTGAGCAAGCAATAGGTTTTTATTATACCCCGTAAAACGCCAAAGCTCAAGCAAAGAAATTAAGGCATATATCACGAAAATCCATGGATAAATCCTTATGGCCAATTATGTTCAGCAAAAATTTGTGAAATTAAAATTTTTTGAACTAATAGTTCTAAGTTCTAACACTCATACGCCTAGATAGCATTCATTTTGTAAAAATGCAGAAGATTTTTTTAACATAATTGGCTATAACTTTAAAATTCCATAAATTGTTTTGGTATATTACTTGCTTTCATCGTTAGAATATGGACTTTAAGAGAAAAATAAAAATCCGTTTTTTAACAATTTCTATGTTCAAAATTTTTTTAAATTTAAAAAATTTTTTATTTTTTTTTTAATTCCAATTTATATTGCAAATATTCAAAATGTCTTCAAAAGCATTTTGAAATTAATTGAGATTGAAGAAATATATTTTTTTTTTTGAAATAATAAATAAAATGGGAAATACATTTTGGGAAAAAAATCGAGGAAATGTATTTTGGGAAAAAAATTTATTTCACGAAAAAAATTTAAAAAAAAGTTTCCCGAAAACACTTTCGACCGAAAAAATTTTGTAAATTCTCGTAAAAAAGTTTTGCAGGAACAAAATTAGCTATAAAAACATTTAGACCTAATATTTTCTATATTTTCTTAGATTTACTCGTTGAAATGAAAAAAGGAAAAAATCGAAAAAAAAATGTTTGCAAAATAAAGTATTATGAAAAATAATTGGGAAATAAATTGAGTGGAAAAAACAAAAACTCAAACAAAATCAAAATTTGCTGTCTGGCAACATTTCACGTGAGATGCCTACTTATCGAATGTACAAAAAATACATCATAGATTCAGCAATACTCACACTATATGGGTAAATAGTAGAAATTGAAATAACACATGATTTCTAAAAATAGAACAATGTTATGTTGTTTGTGTTGTACTTCTGTAACCGTGTATGGAAAACAAGTTTTAAGTCATGAGCGAAAATCGAAATGACTTTGTAGTCCGAAGTACATATGGTATTAGAAATCAGTTTATCTATACTATGGTCAGCAATTGCGCAAACAAAAAATTGATATCAATCATACCAATACAAAAAAAATTTTACAAATAGTACAGTATTATCAGAATCACTGATAAGGTTAATTGCCAGAAACTGAAATTTGATCCAATTGAAAATTTACAATGTAGTTATGATTTTTAGAAATAAGCTTCTTCTACTCGTTCACTCCTCTCACAAGAAATTGTATCAGAAAAAATTTCGCGGAACAAGAGTTTTGTGATAAAAATGTTTAGTTTTACCATTATAAATAATTGTTTGCGTCTCTTAATGTTAAATTGTCATTATCTTTATAATAACGTCATAATTTAAATAACTGTGAATTAAAAAATATGTACGGAAAATTTGTAGGTACTTTACCATTTCACTTATAACTTTAAAACTCGCAAACCGATTTTGCTCATTTTAAATACCAAACTGCTTATAATATCAGTGAACCATTATACTAAAAACTAGCAATACCTTTTCTATATTACCGGAGTATTATGGGTTTCAGCAGACAGAAGTACTGACGGACATCGGTGTATCGAATATATAAGAAAAACAATATAACAAGTGATCGCATACGACTTGTGTCATATGTCAAAATTATTTCCCAGAAAATTTAAAAATGTTATAAAGGAGCAATATAATGTTTGGCAACCAACCTACTTTTCAACATACAAAACCCTGTAAAAACCAAACAAGGTTAGAAGGGAAGTCTGCTGGATGGCACATCCGGTTTCGATGAAATTCGGATATAACATAGAGGACACGAAAGTAATGAAAAATTATTAAGATACATACCTGCTTAATCCAATATTTAAAATTTAAAAATGGGTTTTAAGGTTGTATGAAACTTGATAATCATGTAATGGTCATACAAATTCTTTGCATTTGATACCAAATTTGAATATTGGTTCTTTGAAGAAGATTAATAAACGCAAATACCGGGAAACAGGAATTATTTTTGACGCCAAATGTGTAACCCTTAAACGTGAAATTGAGCAGCAAAAGGTACCCATTCTTAATTATTTTGTCCCCTCTATCATATATCCAAATTTTAAGCCAAAATTTAACGCAAGTTTTTTTACACAGATTGAGCAATATCTGATCGAAACGAGTTTTAAATATTAAAACCCCAGTTCCTGCTATATTGGAACAAATCTGGTTATTACCATCTATTTGGTCATCTTTTCTCTATTCGTGTCCCTAATTGATAAGTTCCGTAAACCTCGGCGACACAGTTTTCGAGATTAGTTCACAATGCCGATCGTGAATTTATCTGGTGTGAAATACTACAAATTGGTACGATTCATTCAAAAATGTTATTTCAAAAAATTAAATAAAACACGAAAAAGAAATAAAATTTTATCTAATTTGTTGACCTTTAAAACGCTGTTAAAAAAAAAAGCGGAAAAACTGAGAAATAGGTAAACACAATTTTTTGCCCGAACTGAGCATTATCTGATGATGAACAAACTTTTAAAGGCTCCGTTCACGAAGTCACTAAAAAACCCGTTTAAACCCGATTTTGGAACAAATCGGAGTTTCGGGCTATAGCCAGTAGTTAGTTTAGTTTCTAAGTTAGTACGTTTCTTAAATATTGGTTTGCCAGATTTTTAGATAAATCAACAATGGCGATCGTATTTTTTTGTTTGTTTCTCTTATGGCAACATGACAAACTTTTGACTTTCTAGCCGGATAAGGTATAAATATTCGCACAATTGGAAAGGCTTTGAGTTATATATTTTGAATTGATACGATTTATTTAAAAATGTGCCAAAGAATCAAAAAATAATAACGACCTAAAAAGTTTCGAATGTTTTCCAACTTATTAAAAGTCTCTCAAAGAAAAACCGGTAGAAACTGAGGCATACCTGGACCGGACTTTTGATCGGAATGAACACTATTGATTCATAAATAAAACTATAACGTTTTTAGTCTACGTTGTTGGGGCAAAACAAAACAGAGTATTTAATGAAAACCTAAAAGTCTTAGTATCTCACAAGCTACACTCAAAGAAAATAGTAGAAAAATTTGTTCAAACGTTGTATACCCCAATTTACAGTTTATGGACTAATTTTTGGTAAAAATTATTTTTTTAATTGTAGTATAGAGAATCGGAACTCTATTTACAAACAAATTCCCTTTTTTGGCCGGTCTTCGGTGGAATGGCCGATATATAATTTTGTAAACAACATCGATTAAATTTTGGTACATTTTGAATTAAGGTACATTAGAATAGTAAGAGGTCTTAAGCCATTCAATTTTGTATAATATGAACAATTTTTATTTAACACCTTCATATTAGTTTAAATGCTTTTTCTAAATTAAAATATTTCATTTATTATTATTTGTTGCCCAAAAATATGCAAAACAATATTAACTCCTTTGTGTATGCTCTTGATTATTTGTGTAATTCATTATAAAACAATAAAAATGCTGTTGAAATATTTATATTTTTGCTGATACATATAAAATGTAGACTCCATTCTATAAAAAAAATATATAAAAGTTCTAAAAAGCAAACAATGTACTCTGCTCCTGAAGTATACGAAATTTGTAAAAGGTTTTTTGGTACAAATGCCCAATAAAAAGTACTATGAAATTCCCAGTGTGCAAAAAGTTTAAATTATATTTCCATTAACTAAGAAAAAAGAAATTCAAAATGTGGTGATTTCTTTTTTAGAATATGAACTATTTATGTTGAAAGTGGTATGAGTCCAATTGTTTGTATAATGATTTATTAAGGGTTTTGCATTGTAATATTTTTAACAGTGTAAGCGGCAGCTTTTGTATAATGTGCATATACACATCTCATCAAAGGCCATTGAATTTATTTATACTTTAAAAAAATACATATTTATTGCGAAAATCTATGTTTTTTCAGTATTGAATTGATAAACATACTATTTTTTTTTTAGTTTTACTGATAATTTTCAATGAAATTTGAAAAGTAGTGGTTTATTTACATGATTAGTTCATATACATAGAACATAATCTGAAAAGTAGTGGGTTTTTTTTTAATTAATAATCATATAATTACAAATTATATACTATTACCCTAACCGAGCACTAGCTACTATGGCCTTCGGCGCGTTGTAGCGAAAACAGACCAGAAACGAACCCACAACCCCCGCACTGATAAGCCAGCACGCTACCAACTAGCCTACCGGGGCCCACAGGTAGTGGGTTATTTACATGATTAGTTCATATACATAGAACATAAACTGTAAATGATCATAGAACATAATCTGTAAATGAAATCTATTAACTATCAAACTTGCTTGAGAAAATGTATTTAAAAAAAAAAGTAACGAAATTGCGAATTTCGCGAAAACGATATGATCTGCTGAAATTCGGGCAATTTTTTTATAAGAAGAAAATCGGTATTATTCAAAATAACTTACAATAAAATATTTACGCTAAAATTACCGCTATCTTTAAAATATTGTAACAAAAATTCTGTGTAGTGAATATAAGACATTGGATTCTATGCATCAACAACATTATACAAATTTTTTGAAAATGGACTCATATTACTTTCAAAAGTATATTTTAAAAATTTCACTCAAAAAGTAAAAACGATGGAAAACCCCTTTTTATAATACAGTCAGAACATTCGCTTCGAAAATGTCATATTCTTTAAGGGCAGAATGTCCTTTTTTCATTATAAGCAAATTTTTTGTTTTTTAAAAGATTGTCCTTTTATTTTCCCTTTTGTTGATTTTTTGTAACACCAACAATAACGTTACAACTCTATTATTTACGACTTATTGCTTATGGGAGTAAAATGGTTGAATAAAAAATGGGAATTTTTCAATTTTACAGCACATAACAAATTTAATGGCTATTGATAACAATAACATATACTCCAAGACAACACATATGTCGATGATCATAAATTGACAGGTCGTATTTAAAACCTTAAAAACAACTAAAGTTTCGCAAACCAAATGATTTCTCTATCATACTGAAGTCATTTGTTATCGTTATCTGAAACTTTAGTATAAACTTTAGTTATGAGCTGTCAACTTATGACCTATGATATGAGTATCTGTATAAAACATTAAATAATAATTGTGGATATTTTAAACAAAATGTGTATACAAAAGAATATCTTAATAGGAAGTCATATACGGAGATTTAAAAGGCTATTCATTTGCTGATAAGTATTTGTTAATGGAATTTTTATGGGAAATTAAAAAAATTTTATTATTAAGTTTTTTTTTTAACATGAGATAACAGTCATTAATATTATATTTAAAGGTAATAAGTACCCAGTAAAATAGTAAAATCAAAATACTAGGTTGCAGAACAAATTATACTGTATAATAACTGGTTCTAATTTCTGTTCTCCTGTCGATTCTTTTTATATGGAGTTTGAAATATTTGCAACAGGTACACTTAGGGAACTTCTGCTTTAAAAATATATAGTTGTTTGGGTTGTAATACAGTTTCTCTTTTTTTTTAAGTAAATGTCAGTCATTAGTAGAACAAATTAAAGTTTTTTACTAACCTTGTAGTTCATTTTAAAAACAAAACCACATCAAATGACTGTTTTACAGGGACCGTAACGGTTATAAGTGATATAAAAAAAGTTCCTTTATAACAGTTATTTTGTGGCTTAAAAAGAAAAAAAAAACATCCAAAACAGTTATTTTTCAACGTAAAAATAAAAGATCGGATGAAACTCTTAAGAAGAGAGTTTTATTTCGCCTTCATTAAATAAAACCCTTTTGAGGAGTTTTATTTCTTCCGTCTAAAATAAAACTCATTTGGGGAGTTTTATTTTAAAACTCATTTGAGGAGTTTTATTTTAAAACTCATTTGAGGAGTTTTATTTTTCAGTCAGAGAATAAAACTCATTTTATGTAGATTGACACTCAAAGCTTGCCGCTTGCCAGATCATTACAATCATTACATTAAAATGAAAACATGTGGGTTTTTAATTTGTTATTGTTGGATTCCTATTATTAAATGATTGTTGTTTTATTTCTTATATGTGTATGTAGATATGGAACAAGAAAGCGAAGGAAGTGATAATGAGTATGAAAAAAAGCTTTCTATGAAATCGACAATTTTTCTGCAAGGCCCTTGTCGATTGATAAACCTCTTTTTGAGTTCTCGGAGGCTAAAATAATACACTATCCGTACCTGTATACATTGGCAAAAACTATACAGTGTGTACCTGCAACTCAGGTAAGCGTGGAAAGAGCATTCTCTGTTGTTAAATTGGTATTGAGCGACCTGCGTTCAAATCTTTCCGCAGAAAATTTGGAAAAAGTTATGTTCGTTAAATTAAATAAATAAATTAGTACACACATTATAGCAAATAAAGTCAATAAAAAAAGAAGAAAATAAACAACATGAGTTTTATTTTAGACGGAAAAATAAAACTCCTTAAATGGGTTTCAAAATAAAACTCCTCAAATGAGCTTTATTTTCTGACGTGAAAAACAAAACTTCTCAAAAGAGTTTTATTTCAGACGGAAAAAATAAAACTCCTCCAAAGAGTTTTATTTAATGAAGGCGAAATAAAACTCTCTTCTTAAGAGTTTCATCCGATCTTTTATTTTTTCGTTGAAAAATGAGTCTTAACTGTGGAGTTGAGATCGTTTCATTAAGATCACAATAGATTCTGAAAGAGCACTTCAATACGAATCGTTTGGTATATAATAGTATACGTCTCCGTTGACTCTAACACAGAGAGTTTTTGAGTTATAGTTTTCGGGATAACTGTTATTTTCGGTCCCTGCTGTTTTATGATTTTACATTAATTTTTTACAGCAGTTTTTTTGTTATTTAAAAAAAATAAATGTTTGTTTATTTTTTTCTAAAATGTCGTTCTGCAATTGTTAGTTATACTGCAATTGTTAGTAATTTTTTTGAACATTAAATGTTTGTTTACTTTTTTTCTAAAATGTCGTTCTGCAATTGTCAGTTATACTGCAATTGTTAGTCATTTTTTTGAACATTACAATGTTAGTTGAATTTACTGTAATGTAAGTCATACTGTCGTTAAGTGAAATTTCATTTGTTTTTAACTACATTTGCAGTGGTCTTTACCTACATAGTAGTGCATAATATTCAATATATTTTTTAACGAATTAAGCTACGAGAGTCATCGACACCTCATTTTAAATTGTAGTTATACTAGCACACACAAATTATACACTTCTCCACAGCAAAAAGCTGTATTTTAAAAAACTGATTTTTTTTAAAAGTTTAAGCAATAATAAGTTAATTATAAGTTACTTTACTATGCCGTGTCCAAGTCCCTATGGGGAGCCCTTAGGGTATCCTGAGTTATGAATAAAAATACGAAAAAATGTAACTAAAACTCCGATAACTTAGAAACATGCAGGAGTACCACACAGGGTTTTGATAACGATATAAAAGAATAATAGTGTCCGGCCAGAAAATGCATTTCGTCTGTATTCGGTATTTTAAAGCATTATGGACAAATTTGGCGGATGGAAAAATGTTTATTGGACTGATTAGATGCTATTTTGAGTGTCAAATTTGAAGAAAAGTTTGTAGTTTAGCAATGAATTCACTGTACGGCCTCAGAAAGTTCGGCCGGTTATAGCTAAACTTCGGTTTTTCTCTTAAATTTTATACAAAAAATCGAATTAAATCGGCTCAACAAACATGTTTCCAATACCAAATTTGTCATCATTGCCTCTAGATATCAAAAAACCGACCAAATATAGTTTTTTGGCCGAACTGTTCGGTCGTACACTAAAGAATAATATATAATTAACATTTATTTTTTTTTTTTTAATTTTAGAAAATCAGTTTTTTTAAATACAGCGTTTCGAACCACGGATTTTGGAAAAAAAATTATTTTACAGTCAAGAAGTGAATTATTTTTGTGAACTTGGGTTTAGATTTAAGTATCTTTTAATCCACGATTTAAGTACATTACTTCAATAAATTATTTTTATTATGTAAATCTTTTTTTCTACTACACACAGAGAAATAAAGTGCCAACCCATTTGAAAAATGTATTTTAATGGTAACAACTTATTTTTAAATTCTGTTAGTACAAAGATATTAATATTAGATTTTTGAAAATGATAGGTCTTGCTATTAAATTCAGTTGAATTACCCGAAATTATGTTCAGTTGTACCTACCGACTGAAAGTCACAATAACCGAATTTGAGTCGTACACAGGAAAAAATTATAACCCTAAAATATCTAATTAAAGATTTGATTTGAATTAAATTTGTTTCTAAACAAATATTTAATTGAATCAACTAATAATTTAATTGACTTTTATACATATGAATACATATTTTATTTTAGACGTAATTCTCAAATTATTATTTCATACATTGTATGCTTCAATAGAAAAGTTTCAATATAAAATACCAAATGCATTTGAAGTTTACAAACAAAACAAGGACACACTCAAACACAGAAACATACGCAGCATTAACCCTCTAACTGACAAATGATGTTTTGCAACGAAATTCATACCATGTGCTCCACTCGAAAAACAAATAATAAGTTCTTCAACAAAATTGTTTATCGTTGCCTAATTTAGGCGATATGAGCCAAAATATTTTAGAGTGCATTTTGAAAACTAAAGCATATAAAAGAGAAGTTTTGGACAAAAAATATTTCTCTTACCAAGATATAACCACGCTTGAAAACCTATTTTTTTTTCTGCTCCTATTTAAGAAGATATCGGGATTTTCGCTTTTTGGAAAAAGCGAAATTAGGCGAAAAAGTATCTAAACTTCAATTTATATTGTTCAAACTTCATCGCTTTGCTAGTAATACTTAATGTCTTCTTTCTGCAAAGAAAGAAGACATAAAAATCCGTCTATTAGTTTATAAGTTAAGACGATGTCCTTTAGAGGAATCCTGATAAAATCCTGTGAGTCCTTGGACTAAAGTAAGGACTTATTATTAAAGATAAAGCTTCAATATTACTTATATTTTATTATAAAGAGTTTTTAGACAACTTAAATTGGTTTTTTACTATATTTTTTTTACTTAGTTTAGTATACTTAGTTTTTTGAAATTTTTCGAAATTTCTCGCTTCTAAACCGTGGACGGCACACGAAAATTTTTTCGCAAATTTAGTTTTCTATCGGAATATATTCATTTCTAAGTATAAAACGTTCATTTGAAGCATTTGTGGTAAATTTTAGGAAGGCTACCCTGATTCAGCCTTACCTGTTAGAGGGTTAACAAAACACACGTATCGTTCACACACTTTTTTTGTGAGCATCATATTTTTTTTTTGTAGAAGTTATTTATAACTTGTTTTCCTTTTTAATTTTAAATATAAGCTTTAATTGATATTATCATTGGCGTGATAGCTGCAAAATCTATTAAAATATTAATTGATTTAATAAATTTTTTAATTGAAACCCATTTTTAGTTTTTTCTGTGTAGTAACCAAATTTCAGTTGTCAAATATCTAAATTTTTCTCTGTGTGTTAATTTAGTATTTTTTTAAGATTTGTATCCATAACTTTGAATGCCGTAAGAGCTCCACATATTAATTTGGCAACGGCATAGTGAAATAAATTATAATTAACAAATATTTTTTTGAAAATTTATATAAACCCGTTTTTGAAATACAGCGGTTTACACCGCAGATTTTGAAAAAATATGCATTTTAGCTTCAAAAAATTATTTTTTTGCTTCTTTTTTAAGCACTATTGTATAGAGGCTTGAAAATTATATATCAATGAATCACTTCGCTTTAACCTTTAAAAACATATGGACGATTAAGCACGACTACTTTTGTTAAATGCTCGTTCTTTTTCAAATTTTGCAAAGCGAAATTTCCACAACCGTTATATCTAACAACCCAAAACTTGTACATATTTATATGACACTTACCTTCCAGAGGTCGAAAATTTGTTGTTTTTTGATGGTTTTATATGGAATCAGTCATACATTTTATATAGTTTTAGTATTTTATTTTCTTTTTATTAAATCTACCTGAAAAAAATGATTGTATAAAAGAAAATTAGTTTAGAAATAATTTTGTGAAATAAGTTTTCTATCAAATTAGTTAAATAATTTCTGACAAAAAATTAATCATTTTACGCACATAAGAGTAATTTTTTTTAGATCATAATGTTACTGCTAAAACAAAACTTTTAATATTTAAATTCTTCCAACCTTTTTTAAAAAAGTTCACAAGTTTAATCCCAAATACATTTAAAAGACTCATAAATTTCATTCACCAATAAAATTGCGTTAACACAAAAAAAAAGCAAAATATATTTCATCACAATCTTTTGAGCAATAAATAATCTAAAATAAAAGCTGTGTATATAATATTGACTGCATTATTGAAAGCAAACTACAGGATTAAAAGCTTGAAGGCAATTTGTATATTCCAATCCTGTTGCTATTACGAATAGTAGTAGTTAGTATTCTCTGTACCACGAAGGAGCATATATTTTGTTGAGGAGTAGCCAAACTTAAAAAATCCAATGATCAACCAAACTAATAATTTTACAGGGTAATCCGTGCGGAATGAATGAAAATCCACAAACTAAACCAAATGACGACCAGTTGGTGGTTTGGTGTATGATTTTCCATGCACATCCTATAAACGACATTGTTGGTTTGGTTGGTGATTTGGTTGTAGGTTGTTTTTTTTTTTTAAGTTTGCTACTCCTCAATAAAATATATGCTTCCTGGTTCAACAGCAGTCGTATTATATTGAAAGCAATAAATTATATAAAGGTTAATATATAAATGCAAAATGAACATTGAACAAAATGAACAAGCTTTAGTAAGCAGGGTCAGGGTATGCATTAATATTAAACAAAAATGTGAATAATTAATAACAAATCAAAGTTAAATTGGTATAGGTGGGCAAAAATAATAAATAAAATAGACGGGAATATAATTTAACTGGATTTAAAAAAATATATATATAAATGAGTGTAGTAAATCAGGATGAACAAACAAGGGTCAATAAATGATTAAATTATAATGACCCTAATGTAGGCAATTTTAAATTAAAATTACAACCGTTAGTTTATTGCGAAAATTTGTTTAATTTTAACTTGTAAGAGACCTTTTCATACGCTTTTCAACCATATTTTACCAATTCAAAACTATATTTATCATCTTTAAATTTAAAATTTCTTGTCATATTCTAAAAAATTGTGTATTTCTTTTAAATATTTACTCTTAAAATCTTTGGTGATTTTTATTTTTTATTTAAAAAACCACAAGTTAACATATAAAGGTTACATTTGTAGCCAAGTTTTTCAACCAAAACCCTCAAAAAGCACTGTTTAAAACTTAAACCACTTTGACCACAAATGACAACAAAACGTTTAGAGCAAAACGAAAAAATAAACGTAAAAACGAAATCTAAACAATTTGGTAACATAAACTTAAATACTCACATACTAAAAAGCATTTAAAACGCAACCACTAAAAAGAAAATAAACAAAACTAAAAAAAAAAAAATATTTAGTTTTAAAAGCTCCTAAAAGTAGACAACTTTCTTTTTTGTTATGTTGCCCCTAAAAGTAGATAGTAATTTTTTGTGATTTCTGTTTTTGTCTTTAAAATGAGAGGAAAAATCACAAACAAACCAATACAGTTTTATTTGAATTTCTTTTTTTTTTTTTTTTTGATGGCATTTAATTTTTATGTTTGTCTTTTTGAGAAAAGAGAATACAAAAAATTAATTAAAAAAAAGTTTTAGAAAAAAAAAACAATTAAAAAAGATTTTAAAAAGAGCAATTTTCTTTCAAAGTAAACATGACATTTTTAAAATTTAATTTAACAATTTTGTAAGTTTCTCTTGTCAATCTTTATTTACTATTTTAGCAATTTTCAATATATTATAATATATTTTATAGTAGTTTTAGATAGTTTTAGCTTTTTAGCATCTTAATGTTTTGTTTTTAATATATTAATATCTTATTAAAAATTTATCCTTTTGCCTTATAAAATTTTATAAATATTCTTTTATTTAATTATTGTATTTAGCAATTAAACAATTTTTTGTGTTTTTTTAAGTGCATTAAGTAGATTTTTTTATTAGATATTTATGAATGTTAATATTTAATGATGTGGTTTTAAAATTTTATTAGTTTAAATTGTTGTTGTTTTTTTTAGTTAGTTATATTAATTGTTTTATTTTTCTATAATTATGATAGTGAAATATTAATTTATTTTTTTTTATAGTGTCGCCATTTCATTTAACACTTTGACATACAATACAAAAAACATTTCTAATTATTATATTAAATATACAAATAAAAAACTGGAACTTTTGTTATAAATTAATTATAAAATTGTAAAATGGTAATATAACAACTTAAGAGTTATGCAATGGCAAAGTAAAGTATATCGCACACCAATAAAATATATTGCTCTCAAAAAAAACTTGACATCTACCTAGGAAATATAAAAAAAGCACTATAACTTTTGAGGTCAATATTTTAAAAATAACTTATCTTAAAATCAGTCGTACCACATGTCACTGTAATCGCCGCTGAGAATACCGTAAACTGATAATAACACACTGCTACAAAAAAACACTTTTTGTCAGAACTTGAAAACCGACCGGGCTGTAGGTCTTGGTGAGGACATACAAAAACCGTTTTCAAAAATTTTTAAACACCCTCAAAATTGTGAGTTATTTTCAAAAAACTGTTTTAGGGTAGGTCGTAGCACTTTAGTACCTCTAACTCACAAATTTTTTGACCGATTTCAAAATTTTAAACAGTTTTGGAAAGGCAAAGAATTAAGCTTTCATGAAATGTGTTCATAAAATATATATTCCAAGAAATTAGTGTTTATCAAAGTTTCAGATTTTTTTTTATTTTTTTTTCCTAATTTTTCAAAATTCAACAAGAGTTAAAAGTTACTAAACTTTTTCTGAAGTAAAAATTTTGGGATTGCAGACTTTTCTTTTGACTTACAAACGTAAATTAAAAACTGTACAAATAAATAGCTTAACCTATGTATAGTTAATAATGATTATGAATGGTGTTAATGAAAAGTTGAATAACTTTTACAATTTTCATCCGATTTGAGAAATGAAAACCATGTTTTGTTAAGAACTAAATTTTCTTTATAGTTTAGTATAAATTAAAAGTTTGTTATAATTTTTATTAAAAATAAAAATATGTTTTTTTTTCGACCTTTAATTGTGCAATGAAAATGAAAATTATTCAAGTTTTTATTTTTAATAAAAA
>CM037854.1:221889086-222090538 GCA_021234595.1 Delia radicum
TTTTAGGATTTTTGAAAATTGTGTTCATTTCACAAACCGCTTCAAACGTGAACTGCCACAAAACAATTAATTCACGATATTTTTTTTAAATTTGGGTTTCTATCGAAATAGCTAAATTACTTATTATAACCCTATGGGGAATGAGGAGTCAATTGACCTAAAAGTGACTGGTTAAAGAAGGACTTTCACAGGACTGGTATAATTTAATACTGAAGTAGCTTAGCAGTGTCAAACTGTCCTAAAATTACCAATCCTGTTGACTGGTAAAGGGAGGACATACCACTTAACCAGAATGCTTATTAACAAGAAAAAGCCAGTTGGCCAGAATTTACCCAGAATTTTACCCATTATTTTTATGCCCAGCTTTATGCCCATCTTTGGTTAGTCCTGTGGTATGGCCACTATGTGGTTTTAAAGCAGGACAAATGACCCCCTCCTATGAACAAGCCCATGTTAAAGTTGCCAGTTGTTTACATAGGGTAGAGTTTAGCAGAGGACCGGTCTCTGGCACTCAGGACCGGTTCCCATTCCCCATAGGGAAAATACTTATTTGCCGAATGTATGGCCAAATTAAAACACACGGCCTGCAGGCGGTCTTGCCGCTTAGAGGGTTAAGATTGCATAAATATTAAGTTGGTATTTTTCCCATTTAACTCTGTGATATGAAATAAGTGGCTTTTTAAATCCTTTTGATTTAATATAACAAGTATTTTATATAAAATATTATCATCTGATTTTCATATGCATTAATACAAGGTAATGCATACTTTAACACAAAAAGTTCCATTTTTTATATTGTATATTGATTACCAATATAAAATAAGAAACAATTTTAATTAAATTTTTTTTTTCTTATTTTCTTTTGCCACTTTATTACACAAATATTTTTCTGCTACAACGTTAAATACAAAACAAAAATCAGGAATGGAATGATTATAATTTACGATGGAATGATACAGAATATGGAAATGTGAAAGATTTACGCATAACACCAAATAAACTATGGAAACCTGATGTGCTGATGTACAATAGGTAAGTTGGTATATTAAAGGAAACAAAATGTGGACTAAAAGAAAACAAAAAAAGGGGAATTTTATTAAATAAATTTTTAAAAATATTTTCTAGAAATATTTTTTTTTTTTTATATATAAAAAAAAAAAATAAGCATAAGTATAAATAAACCATTAAGTATTGTTTAATTAAATTAACATCTTCAAGATTTATTTAGTGTTTTAAAATAAAATTTTGTGTACAACAAGGGTAAGATGTAAAAATTAAAAAAAAAAAAATCCATACCAAAAATTGTATAAAAATTTTACTTGCCTAACTTAGTTTTGTATTGTTAATATTATAATTTTGTTAATTGTATGAGTTGCCTTAATTAAAGCACTTTGTAATATATTTAATTACAAACCAAATTAGTGTTTTTTATCTAAACTATTAAATTATTTTGTTAAATTTTAGATAAATTTTTAGTTAAAAAAAAAACTTTTTCCCCTTAATTTTTTTATTTTTTTATCATTAAAAAAGGTTTTTGTTTTTAATTTCCTTAACATAAACTACTATTTCAAACTCAGTTTCAATATATCAACCAAAAAAAAAAAAAAATTATATGTACATTTCAATAAGAGTAGTTTACACACGCAGTGGTCACCAAACAAAAGTGGGAGTGTACATTGTCAGCTTGCCGTTTATGTGGGCCTTACATTGTAAAATATACCAACCAACAAAAAAAAAAATGCATCATTCAACGCCATTTTAAATAGTTAACCAAAAAAAAAAAAAAATACTAAATTTACTTTTTAACATAAAATGAAATTTAAGATTTCAACAGTTTAACCAGAATATTATGCAAAATATTGTTTTCAAAATATTAATAAAATATACTAATATTAATTAAAAACTAAACAATAATTACACAGCGTGACAAAATGTCACCCCTAATATCGAAACTAACAGTATAGACTATTGAATATTTCGGCCACGCTGATTTTAATGACGTACCTAGCTTATTCACTTATGGGCCAGATTTTCTCGCAAAATTCCATTAAAGTTTGGAGTGTATTAAAAATTTTTTTAATCATATTCAAAAACTAAGTTATTTTCAAAAATGTTGTAATTTTTGTATTAAAAATACAAAAATTGCTTTTTCGACTTTCTACAATTTCATATATTTAAATAGAATATTGTTCTACCTCAAGTCAAAATCTAATATGTATTGTTCGTAGGCATCACCCTAATTCTCAGTTATCCGCAATAAGAAAACGATGATTGGCTTAACTCAAACCGAGGCATGACATACAGCAGACTAGTTAACTTAACTGTGTCTGCTTTAGTGTATAAACTGGCTGATTTGGTAAACCTAATCACAAAATCAAAACTTTTTTTAAAAGCAACAATTTTTTACATATCAATTTACTTGTATATCATTATATATACGTATGTTTGCTCTATTACAATTTGTAAAAACAGCATATATTCCAACAAGCAATGTTTGTATGAGTAGAGCCGTGTTATGCTGCTTGTTCAAAAATGTTTTAGTTTTTGTATTAAAAATACAAAAACTGTTTTTTCGGACTTTCTATATTTTCATAGAATATTGTTCTACATTTAGTCCAAAATCTAATATGATAGTGTCCTATTAAATTTTATTTGTTGCTTTTTAAAAGTTTGATCATTTCCATGATAGACAATTGTTTCGTAGGCATCATAATATTTCTCAGATTTTACTATATTTTTATTATTTTTTGCAAAATTTATCATCCTATTTCGCAAATGATCAAAGGATTTTTATGCATAAGCAAAAAAAAATCAAAACAATTATTTCTTGTAAAAAATTGAAATAAAAGAAAGTGCGATTTATGGGATAAACCCGACAGCATAGCGAAAAATTATAATCTATGAATTCGCCTTTTAGTATAATATATAAAAAGCTTAACAAATTAAGTGTACCAAAATTTAGCCAAAAAGTCAATATTTACTAAGGTTAGTTTAACAAAAACTTTCATTACAGTAAATACTTTAAAATTGTATTTTAATAAATGTTCACATATTTGTATGAATTTTCAAATAAAATTTGAAAATACTTTGTAGACATTCACTGTAATGAAAGTTTTTGTTAAACTAACTTTAGCAAATATTACTTTTTGGTCTGCATTTTGGTGCACATAATTTTTTAATTTATTTACATATTATACTAAGAGACGAACTCATAGGTCATCGTTTTTTCGCCATGCTGTCATATAAATTTTAGACACATTTCGCGTTTTACCCATGAACCGCATTTTTTTTTTCTTTTTTACACAAAATAATTGTTCAGATTTATCTTTTTGATTGCGCACAAAAATGTTCTGATAGCTTGCGAAAGAGGATTTGTGCATAAATAGTAAAATATAGTAAAATCTAATAAAAACTGCAGATTAAATTGTTAATTCTGAATATTTTTTAAACAAATTTGATACTCAAATTTGGCTGAAGTCTCATCAATATGTACCATATAAATAAGAAAAAATATCTTCTTTTTAAATGTGTACACACAGAGAAATAAAGTGCCAACCGAATTGAAAAGTGTATTTTAATGGTAACAACTTAAAACTTCAGTTAGTACAACGATATTTACATTCGATTTGTGATTATTTTGGGTTTTGCAACTAAAATTCAGTGGAATTAACCGAACTTTGTTGTGAAAACTGATGTTCAATTGTACCAACCGACTGAAATTCGTAATAACCGAGTTTAAGTCGTAGTATCCAAATTTCAGTTGGCAAATAGCTAAAGTTTTCCGTGTGTGTATGTATAAAATGCGTTGTTAAAACATGCAAGAATTTAATGACAATTTGCGAAAAATCTAGCGCATAAAAGAAAAAAAGCAGCGTGGGCGATATATTAAGCATTAGTGGTCGTTACTCTTGCGTTATTTTTCAAGTTTCTCGATGTTATTTAACATTTAAATATTTGTTCTTACTCTTTTAATATCAAATCAATGCAAAAATATCCCATATTGCACCTTATTTTACTAACTACAGATTAAAAAAATATATATAAAACATTTTATAAACAATATGCTGGTGTAATATCTCTGGTTAAACCAACAATACTTGCTATTATTTAGCCATACATTTTAAAAAATTTTATTTTTTTTTAAAACATTTTCATCTTTTATTTCTTATGGGCCAAATAATTTTCAAGTATTGTGCATTTAATATCGCAAATTATTGTGAAAAAAAGAAATCCAATCCCTCAATCAACATCGAATATTAACAAAAAACTAAATTAAATCATCTTTATTAAGTAATTATATTTAAATAATCAAAAGTTTTAAATCCATTATAGTAACATTAAATATTAAGACATATTTTCACGATCTCAAGTTAAGAGTCAACTTCAAAACAAATTTTAGATTTTTTTATAAATTTTTAATAAAAATTATTTATAACTTCGCTAAATTGTCTTATTAGTTTCTTACTTTAGATTGTGAAAATGTCCTTATTAAATAAATTAGTTAATATAAAAAAAATTATCTAAAATTCATTTAAGAAATCATTTATTAACATAGTTTCATAAATACATTTACGTTTCAAACAAACCAAAAAAGTGATATTAATGTTTTTAAATAGCGAACTTTGCATGGATTTTAGATTCGTAAAGAGTTTTGTATATGGACCACAGCACGTATGAGTGATATTTAATCTAGTTTTATATTAAAAGTGATCATACGCACAGGTGGTTAAATCACAGGCTAAACAGACCCCTACACAAGAGACATATGACAAAATTGTTTTTAAAAATCGAATGGTTTTCAATAACTTCCCAGTGTAGAAAAGGTGTAAAAAAGTAGTTATATAAATACATATTTGGTAATGGCAAATACTTACAATTGTAGGTTCAAATCTCATTACTTTTATATGGGGATGTCGATCAAAATAAGGACATAATGATAATGACACCTTACAAATATTAAAAAGAATGTGGTTACCTATATGCTTACCAGTATGGACAAAAATAATGAGTACAAGGATAAATTTTAAAAAAAAAAACTGAATTAAATAAAAAAAAAATTTTTGTTATCGAAAACAATTTTTTAATAAACTGTGTCCACCTGCGGTTCGAACACGGTCCTTCAGGTTGTCATGCAAGCGCTCTATCATCTAAGCTGCTTTATATATAAAAACATCAATGACTTGCTTGCATAAAATGTCATTATTGTCCCAGCTTACAAAAAATATGTATTTATATAAGTCCTTACTAGAGTTGCAAAAATAATGAGTCTAAAAATAGATTTTCAAAAAAAGGTTAAGATCATTACTTTTTGAGAAGTTCTTGTTCTCGTCTAGAAGCACGATTTAACATTTGAAATATCACAGAAAAAAAAGCAAAAACAAGAAAAAGTTACCGCATTTTAAATTTTTACAAAATTCAACACTTTAGATTCGATGTATAACAAAATTTAATATACTGCCATATATTATTAAACGTAATTTTGTATTAAGCGATTATAACATTATATATGCCATATGTACTAATATATGCCATATCTAAGGTTATATATATCGATATATATTTAGATGTTGATATGGAATGTATGATATGGAACCATATTAAAATTTTCGAAAAACCAAATTAAAGATTAAATTATGCGCCATCACATATATCCTTATTAAACTAGATGAAGCTATATGTTATTTTATAATATTATATTAAACAAGATATGATTATATATGACTGTTTTTACTCAGGTAAACATGATATTGGGCCGATAAAAAAATTGTTTTTTTTTTTCTTTATCACATAACTAAATTTCATTCAGATCGGGAGACTCTCTTTGTAAGGCATAAACTAAGATAATTCAAGGATAAATACTAAAAATATAGCAAATTGTTTTAAATAAAATATAAAAATATTACAAAATCTATACAAATACGAATTCGACTTGGCGAATGAATACATAATTTTAGTATTTGTGTGAATTTGGGGGAAAAACATAATTTATTGAACACAATTGGCCATATTTTCAGAATTTATACATGAATTTTTTTTAAATTATACCTTTATTTTGAATATTGAAATATTAAACTGAAAAAGTGCATGCCTTGTGTCCGCAAAAATTTTTCAATAAAAATGTTTTCTTCTTCTTCTTCCTGTAAAGAGACTAAATAAAATAAAATTCTACAGTAATTAATTAAAAATTAATTACGATTGTCATTATCTGACGGTTGCAAAACACTTTCTAACATAAAAATTTGAAGAAACTTGCTTAAGGGCGACTTAATTTCTAACCTACACTTGGTATCCAATTATTGTATGTGAATAAAGCGCATCAAAAACGTGATAATTACTTGTGAAAGAGAGAGATAGGATTAAGAAGAAGAAGCATTAAAGTTGAGAAATTAATTGTACATTGGTATTAGTTAATTCTGTCTCTTCTGATCGAAACAATACGTGTAATGTGACAAAACTCAACTTAGCCACATCGCTGTGTCGACCGTGGCTCAACTCGTTAACAGGTGAGATTACGACGCATAGCTTGATGCTAAGGCAGTGAGTTTGAATCCCAGTACGACACCAAAAAAGTACAAAAAAAAAGTTTTTCATATAGAGAAAATTAACAATATAAAATACTTTGTTCAATTGACACATAAATTAACCAATGACGAGTCCCAGGAGGGGGACAAAACTGCGGCAGTCTGGTGTATCTTTTGTGTCCGTAAAAATTTTTCAATAAAAATGTTTTCTTCTTCTTATTCCTGTAAAGAGACTAACTAAAATAAAATTCTACAGTAATTTATTAAAAAAAATAATTACGATTGTCATTATCTGACGGTTGCAAACACTTCCTAACGAAAAAGTTTTAATTGGGGATTTTTTGAATTTTATTCATCGTCTTCTTAGACAGTGTGCAATTAATACTATAATTAATATGCACATATTTTTCAATTGTTTGAGATAGGCGTGGTAGAGAAGATTAAGCATACTTTTCTAAAAATCATAACTACATTGTAAATTTTTTATTGAATTAGACTGCGCAGTTTCTGGTAACACAACCTTCATCAGTAATCCTTTTTGACAATACTGTAATTATTTGTTATGGTTTTTATTGTTTGATTGCATCTATATGAAATGTTTATTTATTAAATGCAATCCTGACCGTGGCTTGAACCTGCTTTCTTTGCCACATGCACTTCGCACTACACTTTAGACAGAGGCTCTAACCAATTGATCTAAAGTAAGGTCGATTTTTGCTGTGGCTTAAAACCAGTTTCAATTACACGGGGTCGATTTTACATTTAATTGTAATTGCAGAAGATAGCTAATATTTTTCATAGTTTCTGTTTTTAACGATTTTTTTTTAATTAACAAAAAAATCTCTGTGGTAAATTGTTTTGTAACCATCATATAATGGCAATCATAATTAATCTTATTATAATTAATTACTGAAGAATATTTTTTTAATTAGATGTTCACAGAACGAAGAACCCATTTTTATTGAAATTTTTAATGGAAACAATGGATATGCCAGATTGCTGCAGTTTCTTCCCCTCTAAGGACTTGTCATTTATGTGTCAATTGAAAAAAGTATTTTATATTGTTAAATTTCTCTATAGAAAAATTTTTAACTTTGTGTCCTAGTGAGTTTCAACCCAGAGCCATACATCAGATTATGACTCCTAGCATCACATCTTAAAAAATCAGTTAAGACAAAATTCAGATTTATTCGTTTTATGTGTTTTTAGCTATAGCAACAAAACTTGTTTTTTGTTAGATTATCTCCATAATGATACTCTAAAAAATGTGTGTTTTCTGGCCAAGATATAGCCACAATAGTCACACTGTCTCCAAAAATAATGTTAATTATTAAAAATAGAACCTTATCTATGAAAAAAATATTAAGGCGACTTCCGTGTTTAACTGTTTAGGCAATGTTTTTAAAAACGGATATAAACCTGTGTTATCCCTACAAACATTTATTTAAACTCATTGTTATCCTAAGAATACACACAGAGAAATAAAGTGCCAACCGCATTGAGAAGTGTAGTTTAATGGTAACAACTTATAAATTCGGTTGCTACAATAATATTTACATTAGATTTCCGAATGTTTTGGGTGTTGCAACTAAAATTCATTTGATTTAGCCAAACTTTATTGGGAAAAGTAATGTTCAGTTGTACCAAGCGACTAAAATTCGTAGTAGCCGAATTTGAGTAGTACTAACCGAATTTCAGTTGGCAAATAGCTACATTTTTCTCTAGGTGTATATCAGAGCTGTGAATGAATCATTCAGTTTTGATTTCAATTCATTACGAATTTGAATTGAATTTTGAATAATTCTTTTCACATAAAAAAAGAATTGAATGAAATTTGAATTAATTTAAATGAATTTGGTAAAAATAAATTGGAATTCATTTCCAATTCAAATGAATTCGGCAAAATTAATTGCAAATCATTTTCAATTCAAATGAGTTTGGCGAAATTAATTGCAATTCATTTCCAATTTATTTGACTTGAATTGATTTTGAATTAATTCAAGTGAATTAGATAAATGAATTGCAATTCATTTTCAATTCATTTGTATTGCATTGATTTTGAATAAATTCAAATGAATTAGAAAAAATATTGCAATTCATATTAATGAAATGAAAAATGAATTGCAATAAATCAAAGTAAATTTGGTGTTTGGAGTTTGTTTCGTCAAGTATTACTTACATTAATTCAAATGAATTGAAAAAGAATTGCAATTCATTTTTCTAATTCATTTAAATTAATTCAAAATCAATTCAAGTCAAATGAATTGGAAATGAATTGCAATTCATTTCGCCAAACTCGTTTGAATTGAAAATGAATTGCAATTCATTTTGCCGAATTCATTTGATTTAAAATGAATTGCAATTCATTCCAACCAAATGCATATGAATCGATTCAAATTTCATTTAATTCGTTTTTTGGCGAACATAATTAATTCAAAATTTTACTAATTCAGTGCTTGAATGATTCACGAATTAATTCAAAAATTAATGATTCATTCACAGCTCTGGTGTATATTACTTCATTGTCCACATAATATAAGCTCATTATTGAAAGTATTTGTTCAATGTGGGTGGGTATACATTCTTTGACCACATTCTTTGTCCAGTTATGTATTTATCAGATACTCATTTGTGACTAAATCGTTATTTGTTCGCCAACGACTTTGATTTGTAGTCATATAAATTAGCAAATACTTTTGTGAAATTAAACAATTTTAAAGCTCTATTAAAAATATAAAACATTAATATCACTTTTGCCATTTAATTATTGACAATATGAAAACAAGTATACAATTTATATCCCCTTTGAAAAAATATTATATCATAAATTATAAAAAAAAAACTTCCTGTGACAATTATATCTTGTTCTCACTATTGTTAATGGTATAAAAAAAAATTATCAAATTAAATTATTTTTCAGTTATTTTTATATGTATTTATGTTTATGTTTATGTTTTTTTGTTATTATTATAGTTTATCATTAAATTAAAATTAAAATTAATATTTATTTATATATATATGTGTGTGTGTGTGTGTCATTTAGTAAAAATGCCTCAATATTGTCTAATTGTATTGATATTGTTATCAATGTATTTTACTGTGCATTTGCATTTTTCACTGGTGTTTTTCACAAAATTAAGCTTTATTTAAAAAAAAAAAAAGTATATAACAAAAATTACATTCTGCAACAAAATAGGAAACAAAATTAAAAACATTTAATATAAATCTGTTTTTTAATTAAATTATTATTATTTATCATAAAATAATAGCTTATGTATCGAATAACTATTAACAAAAAAAATATTTATAAAAAAAAAAAAATTAAAAACAAAACGTGCTTATTGCTAAGTTCGTGGAAAAAAAGGAAAAACTTTAGAAAAATAAATTGAAAGCAATTAAAATTCATGCTAAAAATTAAAAATCAATACTAACAAATAAATATTAATTATTTTTTATTGTTTTAATAACTTTAAAAAAAAAAAAAAAAAACATAATTAAAAGTTCATTTAATATAGTCATAAACAGGAACTATTATTTGAGGTCGGAATTGTTATTTAAAAATGAACAGCAGTTAAATATTAATACTGGTAAACTTTAAACAAAATTAAATTTTTTAACTGAAATTAAGTTCCAAGTTTTGTTTAGCTGGCCTTATTCAATTAATTCATTGTATACTTAGGCGTATGAGTATTATTTACTTATTGTCTGATTAAATTATGTATACGCCTGAGTGGACTGTTTTCTATCATTGCATTAGTCAGGTCTTTTGTTAATTA
This sequence comes from Delia radicum, assembly GCA_021234595.1. NCBI lineage: Eukaryota > Metazoa > Arthropoda > Insecta > Diptera > Anthomyiidae > Delia > Delia radicum. The sequence goes on from CM037854.1 coordinate 221,899,384, forward strand.
TTTTTTTTTTTTTTTTTTTTGTTTATAAAAGTAATTTAAAAAATGTTCGAGATTTTGAGGTAAATTATTTTCAAATTTTCTTTTTGTATGACATGATTAACATTTTGTGTACATGTTAGTCATGTGTAAGCATTTTAAATCCATTGGCGTTAAGTATTTATCTTTAAGGGCGAAAGAATTGTGGCGGTTTAAGGTTTCAAACAAATTAAAATTAAAATTTTTGTTTGTATTTAATTAAAGCTACATCAATTTATATTACCCACTACAAACATTTTCGTCACCTGTGGTTACTGACTGTAAATGCCTCTTATTTATCAAGGTTTGAAGTTGAGAGGAACGTACGCTATTCTGTCTTGTATGGAGTTGGTGGAGTTGGTGGCCAAAAATATTTCTAAGGTTAGGTTAGGTCGAAAAGAGGATTGGGAGAAGGGAAACACAAGTCCCTGAGGACTTACACTTAAGCCAGAATGTCGGCTTGTTGTGCGCTCTAAACAATCTTTCCTGTGCCACCTTTCTACCCCAGGAACTCCGTCGCACTGACGAAACTCCTCAACTTCTTTCATCCTATGCCCCTAAGATCCCCAATGTGGATATTGGGTCACTGGATAGTATTTCGACCCGTATACCGGCAAATGCCGGGCATTCACAGAGATAGTGTTCCAAGGTCTCCTAGTCCTCCACACAGGCCCTGCACACTTCCGAGTCCGCCCTACCAATACGGTGGAGATGGGCCCTAAGTGTCGAGTGTCCCGTGAGGATTTCCATCAGAAGACTCAGTTCCTTCCTACTGAGATTCAGAATTTCCCTCGTCTTGTCCGTGTCCGGGTTGCCCCAGAGAATATTCGTAGTCCTGCCAACACCCGCATTTTCCCAGATGGTCCTATGCATGGTGTCAGCCCAGTCCACCAGCTCCGCCTAGAGAGCTCGAAAAGGTTTAGCGTTCCCCAAAGTGACTAATTCCAGGGAAGATCCTCCCCTAACAAAATCATTAGCCACTTCGTTCCCCGCTATACCACAGTGTCCCGGCACCCATATAATCTCAATGCGTCTGTTCGCCTTTACACCTGAGTATCGTCATTGATCCTACAGAGTCCGTAGATAAAGCCCGGATAGCCGCTTGGCTATCCGTGAAAATCACAATATCATCGGTCAATCCCATGATATTCACCTGCTTAATGCACTCCGTAATCGCGGTGACCTCCGCCTGTAGTACGGTATTACGGCCAGGAAGACGGAAGCATTTGCGAACATTGAAGTCAGCGCACAGAAACCCCTACCCGTTTTCCCATCCAGTTTCGATCCATCCGTGTAAAAGTGGATCCCCGGATGGTTCCCCAAGAAGGACCCATTTAACCATGGTTCCCCGTCGGGGATTAACGTGTTACAGAGCGTCGTGACAGACCTCTCTGAAATCCTGTCGCAGTTCCATTCTGGGACGCAATACCCTGGCAATTTTTCCAAAATAGTACGGTGCCCGATAATATGACCATTACTGTCCCATTCCCCGGTAGCCCTCTGCCGCATCATAGTCAATGCGGCCTCATACTTCACCTATACCTCAATTGGGCGAATTGCTAGAATAATCTCGACAGCCCTAGTAGATGTGGTTCTCATTGCGCCACTAATGCCCAAACAGCATAGGCACTGTACCTTCTGCAATAGTCCCTCATACGAGCCACCATACTACAGATGCGTACGCCAGTATAGGTCTGACAACGCTAATGTATAGCCAGAGTGTCATCCTGGCATTCAGACCCCATTTAGATCATATTGATCTTCTGCAGATGGCCCACGATATGTAGGCCCTCTTCACCCTTTCCTTAATATGGTCCCTCCAGGATAGTTTTCTATCAAGAACAACTCACAGATACTTGACCCTATCGGAGATGTGAACCGTTTTTCCCAGGAAGATATGTTCATCAAAATCAATGATCTTCCTCTTCCTAGTAAAGGTAACAATGTGAAACTTTGGTAACGGCTTTATAACAATGTGATAATCTCAAACCTGACAATTCAAAGTGAAATGCAATTTTTAATAAAGATCAACAATACATACGAAAAAATTGTGAGAAAAACCTTTAAAAATTTAAAAGCAAATGTCAAAATTTCAAAAATCTTTAAAATTTATTTAAATCGTTAAATTCGTTTAAATTGAAATAAAAAATCGTTAAAATTGCTATAAAAAAAAACGGTTATATTTTAAAAAAATCGCCAAAATTAAAAAAATTGTTAAAATGGGCAAAAAACGCGAAAATTAAAAAAAAAATCGCCAACATTTTAGCTTTTGAGTTTGAATTTAAACGTCTGTTTCAGACAATTGCAATTAAGACTATAATTAATATGCAATTTTTATTTAATTTTAATTGTGAAAGGCGTGGTAGAGAAGAATGAGTGTATTTTCTAAAAATCATAACTACATTGCAAATTTTCAATTTTCTGAATCAGACTGCGCAGTTTCTGGTATTGAACCTTCGTCAGTGACCCTGTTTTTTTTTTGAATAATGTAATATTTGTTATGTTTTTATTTGTTCGATTGCGTCTATATGAAATTTTCTGTGCAATCACTGACCGTGGTATAGATAAACTTTTTTTTTATTTTATTTTTGTCGGTTTTTTGTAATTTTAACGATTTCTTTAAATTTTTGGGATTTTATTTTTTTTTTGTTATTTTGATAATATTATCAATTTTGGCTTTTTTAAAGGATATTCATGTCATCCGAAAAAATATATTTTGCCTGAAAATGTCGACAATTTTTAAAATTCCTCATATATTTTTTAAATATAAAGAAAAAACGAAGACATGAGGTTAAAAAATGGCAAATTGTTCAAGATCTTTCAAAAAATAAATGTTATATTAAAAAATATTAAAGAAATATCTTAAATTATGGTTTTTGTCAAGGATTACGAACAAAATTTTAAATGTTTTAATTAATGTCCAGCTAACAGTCTTGGTTTTCCACATGATTAGTGTTTTACACAAAAAACTACTTTACATAAAAGAAAAGTTCAAAAGTTCAAAAAGTTAAATCTTTTTTTCATTATTTTCTTAACATTATTTGTAACGGCAGGGAATTAAAACCAGCTAGTAAGTTTTTAGAGAACAAATATTGGATTCAGAAAATTTTAACTTTCATAATAATTTATATATAAAAGTACAATTAAATGTCACAATAACAATTACATTTGTAAAATGAATGAAAAATTTGTTTTTTAACGAAGTTTTTCGTTATTTCGAATTTAAATTTAGAACTTTCATCCTCGAATTATTATGAGTGTAAGACCCCAATATATTTTTAAAAAATAATTTTTGAAACTCTTGATTATACAATCTATTTAAAAACTCCATTTTAGTTTAAAAAATAACTTTTGCTATATATAATTTAATTTTGTTGAATTAAATTTCTTAAGAAAAGTACAATTATAAATTTAAATAATTTTCTAAAGTTTTTCATTAATTTCCATTTTAATTGAATAACAAACATTTTTAAGCTTCTCTGCACTTTAAGGCTTTGTATAAAATTCATTATTGTCATAAAAACAAACAACATCAGTTAAATTAAATCAGCAAAACTACAATAAAAACATTTGTCTAACAAAGTTAAAATAAATAATTAAATATAATTAAATACATTAAATATTATGAATCATCACAGCTTAACATTAATATTTAACATTTAAGCGCACCTCAGTTTCAAACAAATTCATAAAACACTATATAATTTCAAAACTTTAACTATCATCCTTTTATAGTCTCAAAACTTTTCGACTAAACTTTTTATTTGTCTCTAATAAAAAATACTAAAATAAAAACAATTTAAATAAAATTTAACTATCTTAAATATTATTTGAATAATGTTTTGAAACACAAAAAAGAAATATGAAAAAATAAACTAAAACTTCACAAAATAAAATTTAGCTTTATTATCCCATCCAAACCCCTTTTTATATTATTATGTGTATCCTTTTCCTTAAACTTTTTTGTATAACAACCAACTATCCAAGTCAATAACAACAACAATTCTACTATAATTAACCCTTTGGTTTACACAGAGAAAAATTGATATATTCGATTTATGTAAACTGATAAAAATATCACTTATTGAATACTTTGCGTTAAAAGCATGGAACGCCTAAATCAAACCAATGAAATTTTATAAAAATGTAAGTAATTTTATGTTAGATTTGGTAAACGTTAATTGAAATTCAAACACGTACACACAAAATTAATAAAATGGTTTAACTTAATATAAATTATTTCTTAATTAGAAGGCATTAATAGAAATTTAAAGTCATCAGTTTAAAATATAAAAACTGTAAATTTAAATTAAAAATTAAATTTAAGTTTTTAAATTTTCTAAATACTTTGGAATCGTGGTAGCGTCCGGGACTACCCACTTCTGCGAGCATTATTCGCAGTTTATGGTCAAACACAACTTGCAGCTTTATTGAGTATATTCTTTGGCGAGAGAAATGTACCTCATGGTTTCTGTTGGGTTTTTGAGCCAGCTTAATCTCGCTTCCGTCTATGTAATCAATATAATATGGTAACTCATCGAATGTCTGAGCAACAAGTCGACGACGCTCTGCCGGATTAGGCCAATAAACGTAATCTGGCATTTTTTTTAATATAGCAGAAAACACTCTTTCGGTAATTTTAGTCAGAGTACCACCATCTGCAACTCCACACGTTGTTGCAATTTTTCGCACTGAAGCACTTACTCCCGATGAGCCTAAACGGTACAACACGATTGCGAGTTGCAGATCCACGGGCAGTTGCAAATTCATACTTGGACACTGAAAGGCTATATCGTTTGAAAATATACTTATAAGACGTGCGAATTGGCTTTTGTTAACACGTGGCATTTGCAAAAAACGTCCATCGTCGAAACAGCAGAGTACATTTTCTCGCCAATGAATAGATTCCGTCAAATGTAGCTCATCTCCTCGTCGACAAGAGCTGATTGTTGTTAAATCCTCCATTAGTTCATCAATTTCCTCATCAATGGCATCGTGGCAATGGTCAGGGAAAGCTATGTCTATAAACGGAAAATCCTTAATATTTGCATTACCTTACCTTCAATTAATTCAATTTCCGAAATACTTCTATTTACTCTGAAGTCTATAATTTGTTGTTTCATGCTCTGCTTAGACATTTTACAATTAATTTCAATTGTAAATTGATTTTGATTTTATTTCATGTCAGAACGTAATTATCGAACAGCTGATTGAAAAAAATAAGTAGATAACAAACATCAAAAGGTGTTCACACTGGCCAGAGGTTATTTTTAATTTTATAACCAAATAAGCTGATAACCAACCTATCGTGAACAACCTAATTTATTTATAAAAGATTAAAGAAAACTGGTTTTAGGGACAAAAGAAGTTTTTTTAAACCGGTTATTTTCTTTAAGCTTGAGGCAACTTTTAGGTACTGTTAACGTTTTAGGCTTAATCTTCACACAGAAAACACATTCTTGCTGACCATTGAGTTTTTTGCCAATGGTTCCGTTTTGGTAACCGAATTTTTCGGTTGTGACAACTTAATATTAGTTGAGACAATAGTTAATTGATTACGGCAATACATTTTTTTATTGCCTTAACAAAAATTGTGTGGTCAGTACTGAAAAATTCGGTTACCACAATCGAATCATTTGATTGGCAATAGATTCAGGTTTCAACACGAATAACGTTACTCACTCATTGACAGGGTGACTCAACATCGGCCAGCTCAAACCGCTAGAGCCAGGTACTTGAAATTTGGCACAAATTTTCCTCCTCCGTCATATACGTCCGCTACGACGCGATTTTTGAAATTCAGAAGGGGAGGTGCAATAAGCGGAAAGTCTCCCCCTTGACAGCCTCCAGAACACCTTTGACTAGAAATTTGAAACTTTTTGGAATTTTGACATGGTACTTTTTTGGAACTTTACACAGAAAAAAAAAAATTTAAAAGGGTGAAAAAGTATCCTTATTGGCGGCCTTGCCAAACCGATAAGACGAGGAACTTGAAATTTTTTTATATTAGTATCTAATCCCGAGTATATACCCTTTGACTAGAAATTTGAAACTTTTTGAAATTTTGACAAGGTACTTTTTGGAATTTTGCACAGGAAAAAAAATTTAAAAGGGTGAAAAAGTATCCCCATTGGCGGCCTTGCCAAACCGATAAAACGAGGAACTTGAAATTTGGTATATGGGTATCTAATCCCCGCTAAAAAACCCCGCTTTGACGCAATATATGGAGATTTTTACTGGGAGGGTCATAAAGGGGAAAAATTTCCCCCTGGACGACCCTTACAAACCACTAAAACAAGGAACTTGAAATTTAGTATGTGGGTTCCAAATCTTGAGTAGACATTCGCTTTTTTTTTTTTTTAAAAAAAAGAGAGGCAACACTCAGGAAATACTTCCTATATTTAGTGTGTTGCTTTCTTTGGAAAGGGATAGTATAGAGATGAAAGGTGGGGAAAGATGAAGGGCTTCAGACATGGCAACACTGTAATTGCGCGAGATGATAAGTCTTAGAACAGTTGTTGCTCGCCACCTGATGAAGAGCTGGCGAACTTATTGAAGCTTTTTGGTTCATAGCCCTGATTCATTATTTTACTTCGGTGGGGTTAATTGCTATGGGAACACCGAAGGTGGACATTGCGATACGTATGAGGGATAGAAAAAACTCATACATATTATTTTGATGTTGCCGGCACCGGGGATCGAACCCGGCACCTTCTGTGTAAAAGTCCAACGCGCTAACCATTACACCACAAAGTCGTAGACAAACTGCTAAAGCTAGAAATTTGAAGTATCGAGTTTAGAATGCTCCTCACGCATGAACCTTCTGGCTTGTTTTTTAAAGAAAAATGTTAAAATTTTTTAAATTAAAAAGGCCAAAGCATATCTTAGTTGCCATGATGATAAAACGGACTACAAAGTTGCGTGATTTTAAAGGGTCCGCCAAATAACTTTTTTTTTTGAACTCCTGAACCAATTGGACTTTGTATGGCGTCATACCAAAGTCTTTATGCAAAATTCGTCTCAATGATGTCTCCGAAATGTTCAATTGTTGAGAACGACGGTGAATTGATGTTGATGGCGCTTCACGCACACTTTCTGCCACAGCAGCAATATTCTCGGGTTTTTGGCTTTTCACGCTTTGGTTTATCGATGAGGATGCCAGTTTCTTTCACTTTTTTCACAAGATAGCGAACATACGGACCATATTCGTTCAGCGGAAGGATAAAACTAATTATCTGTCAAATCAGACATGAGCTACGTGTTACCATTCACGAAATAAGCACTAGTTGAAAAAAAAACATTAGATGGCGGACCCTTTATTAACTTTTTTCATTTTCAGTAACATTTTCTATTGTGAATATTAAATTAGCTCCAAAAACAGCGAACTTAGTAAATAAAGATCAGTAAACGTTAAATTTTTCATTTGCTTTCAGTGAAATTCTAATGTCACGTTCGTCACCCGATAACGAAGTGTATATTGATGATAATATATTTATATAAGATTAATGCCCTTATTTTGTAAAACGCTACGCCTCACTTCACCTTGCGTTGGCCTTATTTGAATTTCTTAAATCACCGCGTTCAAAAAGTGATTGCTCGCGGTGCAATAGCTGATTATTACATTATTTTAAACTCAAATGTTTGAAAAAGCCAATTGTGTAAAACGCAACGCTTACCTTTTTATCACTTGAACTGTCAAATTAAATACCCAATTTTTTGAAGCGTTATCTTACATATTTTTAAATAACCACAAATCACATCATAAGAAAAAAAATATTTTACTTTTCTGTGTTTATTTTCTATAATGTTAACAATTTACCACTTGTAATATTTTTTAATATTGCTAATAATTATCACAATTAAAAAAAATATATTAATTTTAAATAAAACTAATGGAAAAATGCTATGAACAAAAATTTGAATTTGGTTTTAAATTTTCATCATCTGTATTTACAATCACAACTGATGGAGTTACCAGATCATAAAAAACCTGGTTTTCTCAACTTTTTGTTTTTTTAGTTCAGTACTGTCCTGTATGTAGGAAACCATAATAACGCAATGGTTTGACAATTGAAGTGATAACGTATTAGTTCAGTGTTGAGACAACGCGGTGATAGTGATTTATAAAATAACATGTTTTTGACTTAGCGTTTGTGTTGGCGTAGGTGAAGCGTTGAACGCAGGGGAAATACAAAATATGGGCATAAACCATTAATGGATTCATTTTAAATTTAGTCGATTAATCTGCCAGCATAACCAGTCAGCTCACACATTTTGCAGTAAACCATTCAATTGAAATAGCTCGAGGAGAATGATTAATATTTTTACCAAATACTTGAATAACATACGTTATAAATTGATTAAAACAATATCACGTTTATTAGAAGAACATGTTTAACGATTAGAAATTTCACCGTGTAACAGTAGATTTCACACATGGACAAATCAATATATACGCGAAACTAAAAACGATATATAGTTAAACTGCATTTTAAGATTTTCGCCATTACTTCAAAATTTCGTTTAAAAAATGATTACAATATTATTAAAAATAGCAAAAATAATAATAAAAACAATAATAAAAACACCCAGCAAAACCACACATTACTAAATCATGGGTAAAGTAATGTATCGCCATAGGGCTTCGTGCATTACTTTACACGTTACTTCACTGATGAATTATACAGGCGATGAGCCTCAAAGTAACTCATTACCTTGTAAGGGGAAAAGTAACTGGTTACTTATAGAGCAATTCCATATGAAAACGATCAAAATTGGCAAATTTTTGGACGACCCCTCTCCGATTTTAAAATAAATTGTCTCAATCGATTGCCCAGCAAAAAAATAATGTACCTACATATTTTTTTTTTTTATAGTGACTGGTTTATTGGTGGTGTGCACCACTGTCATGTGACAAAATTGAAGAATTCTTCATAAGGGACCTCATGAAAGTTGTTTAAAAAAAAACTACTAAAGCGATCGCAACGAGTGATAGCTCGTTGGAAAGGTATTGAATCAGGCTTTAATTGAAAAATAAAATTTTCCTAATTTTTCTCAGAAATTTACCTTTTTTCCCATGAAAATAAAATTTTCCCATGAAAATTAAATTTTCCGATTTTCCACAGAAGCTCCTAAATTTTCCGGCTAATTTTATTTTTTTTTTGGATTCCTCATAATTTTTGCTTTAAGAATCAGCAATAAAAAAATGGGCCCCGACTCCTTGTTTGGACAGGAGAAGAGCATTTAAGAGACCACCTTGTTCTCATTGTTTTTATATTTTTTATAATTGAATTATTTTTAATTATTTAACAAGAAAAATTAGGAGAATTTTATTTTTCAATTAAAGCCTGACCTTTCCAACGAGCTACCACTCGTTGCGATCGCTTTAGTAGTTTTTTTTTAAACAACTTTCAATGAGGTCCCTTATGAAGAATTCTTCAATTTTGTCACATGTCATATGGAATTGCTCTATAGTGACTGGTTTAGTGGTGGTGTGCACCACTGTCATGTGACAAAATTGAAGAATTCTTCATAAGGGACCTCATTGAAAGTTGTTTAAAAAAAAACTACTAAAGCGATCGCAACTAGTGATAAATAATTAAAAATAATTCAATTATAAAAATATAAAAACAATGAGAACAAGGTGGTCTCTTAAATGCTCTTCTCCTGTCCAAACAAGGAGTCGGGGCCCATTTTTTTATTGCTGATTCTTAAAGCAAAAATTATGAGGAATCCAAAAAAAAATAAAATTAGCCCGAAAATTTAGGAGCTTCTGTGGAAAATCGGAAAATTTAATTTTCATGGGAAAATTTAAATTTCATGGGAAAAAATAAAAAAAAAAATAAAAAAAAATTTATTTTTGAATTAAAGCCTGATTCAATACCTTTCCAACGAGCTATCACTCGTTGCGATCGCTTTAGTAGTTTTTTTTTTAAACAACTTTCAATGAGGTCCCTTATGAAGAATTCTTCAATTTTGTCACATGACAGTGGTGCACACCACCACTAAACCAGTCACTATAAAAAAAAAAAAAATATGTAGGTACATTATTTTTTGCTGGGCAATCGATTGAGACTATTTATTTTAAAATCGGAGAGGGGTCGTCCAAAAGGTGATCGCTTTCATATGGAATTGCTCTATATGGTTACATGGTGGGAAAAAGTAATATGTCTATAAATAGATTTTCATAAAAAAAAATGCATAAAAAAAAATCTTTTTTTTTATTATTAATAAATTACGTGGTCATGCTGGGATTCGAACCTGGGGTCTCTGGTATTTAACAATTAGTTAGGCGAGAACTCTACCAACTGAGCTATCGATACATACAAAATTTTATTGCTTAAAATGTAGATGAGTTGTTGTGCTTCGTGTTTTCGTTCGTGATATGAAAAAGATACACCTTACCATTATGTTTACAAAAAATTACAAAGTAATGTGTCTATAAATAGATTTTCAAAAATATATAATAATAATTACTTTACGTTTATAATTCATGCATTATGTAATTGATGATCGGTAAGTCATTATTTTATGTTTTGAAATAATGTTAAATGTAATGAGGTCTCATTACAAGGTAATCCATGAGTGTTCAGTTATCGGTAACTCATTACTTTTTGTTGGAAAATAATGATACAGGTAAAGAGTGAACATTACAAGGTAATGCATTACTTTATCGCACCCATTACCAAAGTTTTGCTGGGCAACAAACAATTTTTCCATCGTGTACCAAAGGGTTAATACGATAAATTCCTACAACGACTACTAACCAAAAAATACACTTTCTAAATAACATAGGTAAGCTTAAATGTATTATTGTTACTTTGCAGTTATATTTAATTGTATATTTATACAAAATTAAAATAAAACAATTTAATTTTATTTTATATCTGTGGGTGTGTGTGTATGTGTGCTGTGCTGATCTTTTGCTTGTATATTGATGTTATGTTTTTTGCAAAACGAATACATGAAAAATGTATCACAAAATTAAATTGCTAAAAATATTCAAAATTAATTATTAATAATAATATTGAAAAACAAAACACACATTGGATTTTATCCATAACATTATATTGCGCCTTGCTATAATGAGTGCGTAAGTGCTTTATATATATTGGTGTGTGTGTGTGTGTGTGTGTGTGTGCGAGTTACGTGATAATAATTTTAATGGGCATAAATGTGTTTTGAATTTTTTAACAAAATATTAGAAAAAAAAAATAATGTAAAACTGTTAAATATTTGTAAATTTTTTATGTCTAATCATTATAAATGTTTTATGTAACACAATTTTGCTGATTTTATTTTTTTATTAAAAAAAAAACAGGGTAGTTTTTAAAACAAACAAATGGTAAGATTTTATTTAATGGAAATTTTACTTTTAAGTTAAATATAAGTAGGTAATAAACATTAATTTAATAATGCTTTCAGTTTTAAATATATAAAAACTTTTTGCTATGAGTATCATGTGCGTTTTCTGCAACAATAATATTGGCAAATATCATACGCCACCGCGTACAAATCACTGTTTTTGCTGTTTTTGTACTCGGTGGCGTATGATTTTTCTTCTTATATTAATTACTGATGTCGCTTATAAACGAGGAGTTTTTATTGATTTTTATAATATATTAATTAAATATTACTCATACGCTCCAAAAAATCTTGCTTCATCTGTAAAGAATAATTTTATTCTATCTTAAAGTTTGATCCTGTCTTTCAAACAAACATGGCATTTTGAATTTGCAGATTTCGCAGAAATTTAAAAAGGTGGTTATACAGTGGACAAAACAATTAATAATAATTTAAATAAAAAAGTTAGTGGAAGAATTAGTAAAACGTTTTATATCCCTATTTACAGTTTTTGTATTAATTTTTAGTACAAAATACATTAATTAATACAAATTACAGACACGTTTTGCTAAAATTAGTTAAACGGTCTGCTGGCAAACTTTTGTGTTAAATTCAAGATTTTTCTGTAACTTTTACAGACTTGGGAGTACTATGTTTAATAAAGTGGGTAGAAATACAGCAATTTTTTAGTGGCCCCATAAAAATTAACTTTGACATTTTTATGAGGATTCCCAAAGTATTTCAGTTTTTGCAACAACCGTTAGTGAACTGGACCATTTTAAAAAAAGTATATGTATTTTTTTTTTTTTTGTATATATATGGGGGAATTTCATCCCTAGTCAACGTACTTGTGAAAACGATGACTTGGAATCGGGATGAAACTTGCACCAAGTTGAGTCCTTTTGGGTAGTAGTTATGACACAAAGTTTCAGCGGGAGCGCTCAAGGACTCTCCAAGTTTGAAGGTGTTGAATTTTGGGCCCTTTTTTCGGATACCTATAACTATTAACCTATTGTAGTTAGACAATTTTGTCCAAATTGTTTTAATAGCTTTCTCTTCTATCTTAAAATAAAAATTTTTGATTTTTTTTCAAAATCGGGAATTTCTTTTAGAAAAATACCCCATTATCTGTGAAAGTTCCTAAGATATTCCCCTTTGAAAATGTGAAATTCCAAATTTGATCCGAATCAGGTCCAGGTTTTGCGGCCAAATCAAGGCCAATTTTTTTTTCAATTTTGTGGTTATTTAACCAAATAACCAAAAAACTGAAAACCTTAAGAAATGAAAATTGAAAACTGAATAAACCTTAAGAACTGTTTTCACATAACATTAAAAAACCGTAATTCCTCTAGGTAAAAAAGCTCTAAAATTAAAGAAAAAAAAAACACTAAATCTAAAAATGTTTAAAATGGAACCTTAAACCTCCAAATTGAACAAAAATTTACCAAAATCGTTAATACTTCATTTCCCATGAGCAAGAATTGCTTTTTTGCTTGATTTTGCAAAAAAAGTTTAATTCTTTTGAAATAAAAAATCACGAAAACTTAAAAAAAATCGCTTAAACGAAAAATAAACGCCAAAACTAAAAAACAAAAAATTCAAGAAATAAAAATATAAATTAAAAACTGAAAAAAACGTAGGAACTGCTTTCACTCAATGTTCAAAAAAAATTACTCACAACTCTTTTAAAATAAAAAAATGGAACCAAAAATCTCCAAATTAAACAAAACGATACAAACATCATTACATATGGTCAAGAGATTTTTACGTAATATTGAAAAAGTTTGCTATTTTCAATTTATTTTAAATAAAAAACTGCTAAAATTAAAAAAATATCGCCAAAAACTCAAGAAACGGAAATAGAAAACTAAAAAATTTAAATAATTGTTTTCACATGTTATTCAAATGAAATGTAATGGCAATTATTTCAAAATAAAAAGCTCTAAAATTTAAAAAATCATAACTACATTGCAAATTTTCAATTTTTTCTGAATCAGACTGCGCAGTTTCTGGTATTGAACCTTCGTCAAACCTTGTTTTTTGAATTTTTTGAATAATGTAATATTTGTTATTTTTTATTTGTTCGATTGCGTCTATATGAAATTTTCTGTGCAATCACTGACCGTGGTATAGATAAACTGATTTCTAATGCCACATGCATTCACACTACACGTTAGACAGAGCGCTTTAGACCTCTGAGCTATCGTCAGGTCGAGTTTTGTTGTGATTAAATCTAGTTTTATTCAATACACGGTGTTTTTATTCTTGCATACATAATCTCAGAAGTACAACTCCAACAACGCAACAGTTCTATTTTTAGAAACTTTCCTCACTCTAATCTCCACTGTTTTCCCATATGTTGTAAGTGATGCCATATCTATGATATATTCTTTGTATATTCGATAGATGGCGCTTACGTAGTTAGGGAAGAATTGCCAGAGAGCAAAGTTTGATTTTTGTTTGAGTTTGAATTTTAACGTCTTTTTCAAAAAAATTGCAATTAATACTATAATTAATATGCAATTTTATTTAATTTAATTGTGAAAGGCGTGGTAGAGGAGAATGAGTGTATTTTCTAAAAATCATAACTACATTGCAAATTTTAAATTTTTCCTGAATCAGACTGCGCAGTTTCAATTATAATAAATAAATATAAATAAACGCCGAAACTAAAACAAACTCAAGAAATGAAAAAAAAAAAAAACAATATTAAAATCGATCTCGCATCAAAACGAAGTTAAAAAAATAAAATTTTTTTTTTTTTTTTTTTTTTTTTATTTTATTAATTAATAATCATATAATTACAAATTATATACTATTACCCTAACCGAGCACTAGCTACTATGGCCTTCGGCGCGTGGTAGCGAAAATAGACCAGTGCCTCTGGTGGGAATCGAACCCACGACCCCCCGCACTGATAAGCCAGCACGCTACCAGCTAGCCTACCGGGGCGCACAAAAATAAAATTAAAAAAATTGTATGATTTAAAAAAAATGGATAAAATGGGGCTAAAGTGGGCAACTGTTAAGGCTTTAGCAATGTACAAAACATGTGTGTTAAGTTTCTGTTAAAAAATCTATTCTTAATTTCAGCATTATTAAAATGCATTTAATATTTAGGGATTTTTCGATGTAGCTTGATTTTCCTTATAAATCACTCCCCTATAATTTTATTTTGATTTTTTTATTTGGGCGGACAAATTAATGTTTTTCTTAGTAAAAATACGTGCAAATTTAAAAAATTAGTATTCTCTATATTATTTTCAATGGCAATTTTTTTTTTTTTAACTAAAAAGCGCTAAAACTAAAAATCGCTTAAATTAAAAAGAAAATTTTTTTAAATGAAAAAAAGACTGATAATAAATTAAACATTATAAAAAGCTTTTGAACACTATTTCCCATAAGCTAGTAGATAATGTTATGCTTTAAATAATAGAGTAAAAAGGGGGTAAAGTGGGAAATTTTTGGGGCTTAAAAAATGCACAAAAAATATTTTTTTGCTTTTTTTTTTATAAATTCATTATAAAAATACATTCGTAATCTAAATTTCTGCGTAACCAAAATACAATTTTAAGATATTTTTTTATATAATTCGATTTCCTTCTCTTTATCCCCTATAATTTGTTTTTTTTTTTTAATTACTTAAGATATTTAACCTAAAAACTCTTACAATTTCTTAAGCATTTTTACATTGTCATTATTTAGTTGATTACAACCTGCACCTTTAAATCCACCATACAATTCTTTAAGTTTTCTTATATTGAAAAGTTTTTAAGTGCATTTTTTGTTTAAACTTATGCACTGTCATAAAAACTACAAAGATAAAGCTACTTTCTGCTTCCTTTTCCTCAACAAAAAAAAGGAACTCTACCAAAAATCCTTTTTAAGTTTTTTATATGTTTTAGGATGACATATAAAGTGCAGCTTATTTTAACATTACTTTTGTATACAAAAATTTAAAAAAAAAAAAGTTTCTTAAAATTTTTTTTCTGTGTCAACCCAAAACTATTTAAGCATATGTGGAGAATGTATCACACACCAAAAAAATTGTACAAAATTATACTTTTTCATACCTAAACACACGCATTTCGTAAATGACATGGAAAAAACTCTAGCTCTAAACACCACATAACTATGAGTACTTTAGCCATAAGGTATTTACAAACTTTATGATACCGTAGAGCAACAGAAAATATAAACGGTTATCTAAATGGTAGGTGAGGAAGAAAAAAAATATATACATATGTGTGTAAAATGTGGAAAAATGTTTGGAAACTACCACTTATTGTTAGTTAGTTAGTATGTTTTTTTATATTGTCGGGCTGTTTTTTTTACACTTTTTATACTCAAAGGTACACTTTATGTTAAAACCGCTACTTATAATTTAAGCTGACTAAAAACGTTGTTGCCAGGAAACTGTTTATTTTTTTTTTTTTGGAAGTTTATTTTTATTTAGGTTAGACATTAGAAAAAGCTTAAGGTATCTTAAATGAAGAGTTATCTTGTTTTAGAAGAGATTGCATTTATTGGCAGATTATGTGGTATCTAGAAACAATAGAAACAATCGGACATAAAATTTCTTATCAAATATCTTTTGTTGAAATAAATCTAGTAAACTAGTAAATTATAGAGTTTTTAAGGTTATAAATTTATAAAGATGAAATTTTCTATTTTCCGCTACAACTGTTAAATTTGTCGGCAAATGTTTTCCTAACGTTAAGAAAAAAACTTCTCAATAAAATAACAAAGATTTTGATTAAAAATCCATAATCCCTGCCCATTCCTAAGGGGAGTGATAACAATTCGTATATTTAAGTGTAAATAAATATTAAATAAAAAAAATGTAAAAGAATAAATTTTCGAATTTTTGAGTGGGGCGTTGTGGTGTAATGGTAAGCGCGTTGGACTGTTATACGGATGGTCCCGGGTTCGATTCCCGGTGACGACAACATCAATTTAGAAAAATAATATGTATGAGTTTTCTATCACTTATATGTATCGCTACACCCACCTTCGGTGTTTCCCATAACACTTCACCCCACCGAAGTAAAATAATGAATCAGGGCTATGAAACCAAAAAGCTTCAATAAATTCGCCAACTCTACAGCAGGTGGCGAGCAACAACTGCTCTAAGACTTATCATCTCGCGCAATTACAGTGTTGCCATGTTTCATCTCTCCATTATCCCCTTTCGAAAGAAAGCAACACATTAATTAATAGGAAGAATTTCCAGGGTGTTGCTTCTCTTTAAAAAAAAAAAAAAAATATTTTTTGTTTAAATATAAAAAATGTAAAAGAATAAATTTTCGAATTTTTGAGGTTAAAAAAAATATAATATGATTTTCGGTATTTTTTGATACAACTTCTAAATTTTTCGGCAATATTTTTTAAATTTTTAAAAACAAACTTCCCAGTTAAGTACCAAATCCGTTGAATAATAATTCATAACCTCCACCCACCACTGATAAGAGGCGTGATTACAATTTATAAATTTAAATGTAAATAAACATAAAATTGGATATTCAAAATTTATCTAATTAAGTTTCTTTATATATCTTTTAATGATCATGTACTATTTAAAACCAATAATAAAATCGGAAATTTTATATATTATGAAAATCCTTTAGTTAAAACAAAAAAACATGTAAAAGAGTAAATTATCGAACTTTGAGGTTATAAAAATATTAGATAATTTTTTATATATTCCGCTACAGCTTTTGAATTTATCGGCAAATTAAATAAAAAAATCTTCACCGATAAATAACATGCATTTTTAAAACAAATTCAAACGCACCGCTCACTTCTAAGGGGCGTGATCATATAGCGTACATTTAAATGCAACTTAATATTAAATGCAAATTATTATTAATATTTGAAATTTGAAATTAAAAAGTTATCTAAATATTTATATAAGGCCCAAACAATCGGAAGTTTTAAATTATAATGGTAGCTCTTTGGTCAAAATTAAAAAACCGTTAAGTAAAATGTAAATGGTAGAATTTTTAAGGTTATAAAAATATTATTTTTTCTATTTCCTGCTAAACTTCTTTTAATTTTTGAATTTTTTTCAATTTTTAAAAACAAACTTCTCAGTAAAATAACAAAGATTTCTATTAAAAACAATGAACCCCAGATTTCGCATCAGGGACGAGATCATAATTTGTACATTTAAGTGTAAATAAATATTTTAAGGAATGAAAAAAAGTTTTAGAAATTTTAATTTGGTTACGAAAACATTAGCAAAAAGGCAAAGAGTTCTGAAATTTTTCTGAGAAGAACGTGAACAGCAGAAACCTACCAAAATTTTATTAAGAGATATAGATATTGTGACATTTGTTTACATATAATGATTTCATGGTCTAACAAGTAATTCTCAGTAGAATTTAAATATTCTAGTGTAAAATGGTAATGACATGTCGTTACTTTTCGTACTACCAGTAATGACATCAGCTTGCTCTTTGCATTACTTTCATAATTTTATTTTTATATAAAAAGTATATATATTTTTATATTTATATATAAAGTAAAAATTTTTTGAAAATCTAGTTTTAGACTCATTAGTTTTCAACTCTTGTATGTACACATATAACTACTTATTTTCGATATTTTGTAATCTGGAAAGTAATGATACTTTGTGCAAGCAAGTCATTTTTGTTTTTATCTATGTCGAGAAAACATGTCGAGATAGTTCGGATGGTAGAGCGATTGACTGACAACCTGTAGTCCCAATTTCGAATCCCGTGTGTTCACATTTTATTTTAAAAAAATATCAATAAAAAAATTATGTTTTAAGAAATTTTCTTTTTTTTTGGAAAGGTATTTTTAGACTCATTACTTTTGTCCATACTGGTAAGCATACAGGTAACCATTTTTCGTAAGGTCTTTAGTAATTATATGTCATTATTTTACGCTATATCTCCATATAAAAGTAACGAGATTTGTAATGACAATTGTAAGTACTTGCCATTATCAAATATGTACTTATATAACCGCTTATATGGTTATGCTTTTCTACACAGGGATGTTGATGATTGAACTGATTTGTACACAAGCTTCTGCAAAAAGTTGCAGTAGTAATGCTAATAATATATTTTAATATGAAAATTTTTTTTTTCTTTAGAAAACTAATTAAAATTTGAATTTCTTTTGCAAATATTTCACGACATTTTCAATGTAAAGGGTGTCCCTAGAAGAACGCAATTTTTAAATCTGGCAACATTCGAAGTGTCATTGTTTGACATTTGAACAATTGTTATTGTTTGCTAGTAGAAGGTACGAGGTTAGTAAAAATGGAGCGCTACACGAATGAACAACGCATTCTCATTGTGAAATTGTTTTACCAAAATGGTGAAAGTTTTGCGGCTACAGTTCGCAAAAATCATCTTCAGTGACGAGGCCCATTTTCATCTTGATGGCTTCGTCAATAGGCAGAATTGTCGCATTTGGGGTGAGGGAAAATCCTCGAGTGATTACGAGAAGCAAATGCATCCTCAACGTGTCACTGTGTGGTGTGGTTTTTGGGCTGGAGGAATCATTGGACCTCTTTTTTATGAAAATGAGGCAGGTCAAGCGCAAACAGTCAATGGTGTTCGGTATCGTGAAATGATAACCAGTTTTTTCTTGCCTAGAATTGAAGAAATGAATGTGGAGGGCATGTGGTCCCAACAAGACGGCGCCACATGTCATACAGCCAGAGAAACAATTCAATTGCTGCATCAGTCATTTCCCGGTCGTGTTATTTCGCGTTTTGGAGATCAGAATTGGCCGCCTAGATCGTGCGATTTAACACCACTAGAATTTTTTCTTTGGGGTTTTTTGAAGTCGATGGTTTACGCGAATAAGCCGACGACGACTCAAGCCTTAAAAGAGGAAATTGGGCGCTGCATTAATGAAATACCGCAGCATTCATGCAAAACGGTCATTGAAAATTTCATTAAAAGATCGCGTGCATGCCAGCAAAGCCGCGGCGGCCATCTGCACGATATATTGTTCCATACATAACCTCATTCTGTCTACTTTACGATATAATAAAGTTTCACGATTTTTTTTTTAAATATCTGTGTTTTATTTAAAATTTAAAAATTGCGCTCTTCTTGGGACACCCTTTATTTGCAAAAAATGTCCTTTATTGGAATTGTTTATGCACAATGACAAAATTTTAAAATGTTTTAGTATGCATAGAATTTATAAGGATAAAACTAAAGAAGGAGAATTTTCAAATTCTTTGCAATACCAGTGATATATCATGATACAAACGGCGGCATGAGTATACTAAAGTTAACGATAATTTTGTGTAGATTTATATTCTTAAAAAATATCGCAATAACATTTCGAAAAACGAAGCAATATATACAAAAAATTATGTGAAAGGTGTAAATAGAAAAACCGCTATATTGCATAAACTGCAAATGAAAAAAAAATGTTCTCAGAGTTGAAATCAGCGTACATAGATTTATTAAAACTTCTCTGTTTCAAATAGTTATTTTTTTGGACGTCAAGTGGTGTTATCATATTAATCGAATGACACTGTACCAGATTTCTGTCATCCCAGTATTCTTAGCAGACTCTCAGAACTCTTTCTATTCTCTTGCTGATATATTCAAAAAAAAAAATAAAAATATCAAGCCTCCTTTTCACAAAATCCCGTTAGCTACTAACTAGGACTTTAACTGACACATTCGTTGTTGATTTCCATATATATTTTTAGTTTAACTGTTTGTAAAATTTTAGCTGGACATTCAGTAAATGAGCCTAAATGGGATAAAAATTTTAAATTTGAGTTTGAAAATTTATATAGATATTTTTAACCTATATAAAAATATAAAATGACATTTTATGTTTTCCGTTATAATTTTTGAGTTTGTAGGCAATTTTTTAAGATAAATTTTAATTTTCTCGATATTAATATACCTTTTTTAACACATTTAACAAACAAAATTAAAGTATATATTACGATTATAAATTGTTTTAAAATATTTTTAGTTAAAATTTTCTGCATTTAATAATACTTAAAAATAATATATTTCCGCCAATTTCATCTCAAAAACAAAAAAAAAAAACCCTTTCGTTCAGTATTTTATTATCTTTTAGTTTCAAAACAAAAAACCATAAATGATTAGTTTATATTTAGTTTTTTACTTAAGTTTTTTTATTAAAATAAAGTTTTTGTTAGGGTTTTTACATTCATTCTATATTTTTTGTAAGTTTTTGTCTTTAATTACATCAACTACACCTGAGTGCAGTTTACTGTAAACTAACTAACATTTGTGGCTAATTATAATTTTGGTTTTTGTTACAAAAATGTTCTATTTAGTAACAAACAATTTGTTTATGTACTTAAAATTTTTGAGTTTGTGCAGGTGTACAAATCTCTGTTAAATAAAATAAAAAAAATTTACATTCTTAAATCCTGCAATACAAACATAATCCCAGTGTTTGTACTTAAAATGCATAATGAAATAATTTATATATATTTTGTAATTATACAATTTATGCTTAAAATATAAATGGAGGAATTTAAGGGATTTATATGTTCATTTGAATACATGTTGGGCCAATTTATATTCCTTTTAAAATATTTGTTCATAATTTATATGGACAACTTCAATGAATCTTTTTGCATTTAAATTTATGTTAAAATATTACAAATTCTACTATTTGAAAACCAACAAAACTACTCTTGCAATACTTTGTTCTAACTAACTTTAGTACGCGAATTTCATGAAGTAACAGCTTTTAGGTAAAAATAAAATTTACTAATTAAAAAAGTCCTATTAGTGGTTATTTAATAAGTCCCAGGTATGTATTCCTAAAGAAAAATTCATAATTTTCCGCCAATATATTTTGAAGAAAAAGTTCCATATTAGTTGCAGAAAGAGTTAATCAATTTGAATTTGTTAAACTCTATAGATACTGTGGTATATATCTATATATACATTAGGGTGGGACGATTAGTAAGGAAGGAAAAAAATCTTAATGGGCGCTTCGCGTTTCTGATTCTTGGGATTGCACTGAGCAAAAAAGTCCACTAGACCATACGTCTACGGTGAAAATTGAGCTTCTACATTTTTACTTTACGGCAAAAAAGCCCTATTTTGAAATTAAAAATTAACCCCTTAAACCCCACCCACAAATATGATTGATGCATTAGTCTGCTAGAGAATCTTCCAAAGAAGCTATTGATATCATAATCTTGGATAAGCTCCTCCTACTTCCTGAGATATGTCCATCCCACACATTGTTACTTTCACAAAATACGGCAAAAAAGCCCTATTTTGAAATTAAAAATTAACCCCTTAAACCCCACCCACAAATATGATTAATATGATTGATGCATTAATCTGCTAGAGAATCATCCAAAGAAGAGATTAATACCATAATCTTGGATAAGCTAATCCTACTTCCTGCGATATGTCCATCCCACACATTGTTACTTTCACAAAATACGGTTAAAAAGTCAAAATGTGGAAGCTCGATTTTCACCGTAGACGTATGGTCTAGTGGACTTTTTCGCTCAGTACAATCCCAAGAATCATAAACGCGAAGCGCCCATTAAGATGTTCAAATCGCCCCACCCTAATATATATATATCTTGATTTCATGCTCTTCCGAGGAATCCTCAGTAGAATTTCGATAATATTAAATATTTGATTAATGACAAAGCCGAATGTTAAATGCTTCATTAATGACTAAATTTAATGCATTATAAGGATATTATAATATTTATAAAACATGATTTAATGCTATTCCGAGTAATCCTCATTAAAATCTTATTAGTTGTTTAGATAATGATCAAACTGATTTGTATCCTTTTATAAATTGTTTTTTTACCAAATGTTTGTTGATTTCTGCTGTCTTAGCAAAATCTCTGTTTAATCTCGTATTTTTTGCTCATGTTTTCCTTCAGAAATAACCATAGTTTCTAGTAAAATTGTCTTAAAGAAAATTTTTTTTAAATGTTTATAAAAAAAGTAAAGATATTTTTATGTCATGACTTCAGGCTCGCTCGGGTAGTCCATAGTAGAATTTCAATATCATTAATTATTTCATTAATGACAAACCTGATTTCTATATGTACATTATACAAAATTTACAGTATTTATATATCATGATTTCATGCTCTCCCAAGTGATTAGTAGAATTTCAATATTTTCAGTTAAAACTGATTTGTAACCACATAAAAATTGTTGTTTAGCGTTCAAACCAGATTTCTGTTAGTTTCTGCTGTTTAGTTTACTCGGAAGACTCAAAAAATACTTTCTACTTTCTTGCTGATATTCCCTAACAAAATTCATAATTTCTAGGGAAATTTTCTTAAAGAAAAATTCTCAAAGAAATTAAGAAAGTGTAAAGAAATTAAAATTTTTAAATTTTTTATAAAATCCTCAGTAGAATTTCAATATCGTTAAATGTGTAACTAATTTTAAACTATTAAGTCTTTGCATATTAATGATATTTCAGTGCTTATATATCATGATTTTATGTTCTTCAGATAAATTTCCAGTAAAATTCCTCAGTGAAATGTCCATCTTATTAGTGATCAAACTAACTTGATTCTTTTAGATAAACTCATAATTTCTAAAAAAATCTTAAAGAAAGATTCCCACAAAATTTTTAGAAATAGCAATGAATATTGAATTCATTAAAATCTATAAAAATTATAGTATTTCTATATCATGATTTCATGCTCTCCCAAGTAATCCTCAGTACAATTTCAATACCATGAGTTGTTTGGTTATGTATATGTATTTTATGTAGATATAACAAAGCTTATATATCATGATTTCATGCTTTCCTAAGTAATCCTCAGTAAATTTTTTTTAAAAAAAGCTCAAAAAAGTTTTAGTAATAGTAAAGACAATTTAACTTTTTAAGATATATATAAATTGCTGTATTTCATGCTCTTTCGTGATTTCATGCTCTCCCTTATAAAATCTCGATGTTAATTTTTTTTAGTTAATAAATAGTCAAACTTATTTAAAATGTATATAGTTTATGTATTACAGTATTTATATATCAGTTCTAGATGGCTTCTGAAAGCCTAAAACTATGGATAAGGAGTTCTCTATAGTTTAACTTTTGTTGTGTTCACATCGGTCCAATAGTTAACATGTGGTATATTTATCACAATTCTTTTCGGACTTTGAACCACTGTCTTAAGTCATAGTAAAAGTATCGACAATTTCAAAGACGACAATTTTAAAAACAGTAAAAATTTCCTCAAAAGTTTTCTCTGTGTTTTTTTAGCCAAAATTTGTTTAAGAAATTTTAAATTTGTTGTTTTTATTGCAATTTCCCTTAAAAATTAATATAAAAAAAAATTTTAAAAGAAGTTTTAGGCCCATTTATACCCTCCAAATCATTGTGGATATTTTTTTCCTCAACATTTATTCCGTGAAATTATTTTCCAGGAATTTTCTGTTTGACAAATTTTTAGAAAAACTTTTAGTTTTCGTAAAGTTTTTTCTTAAAAATTTATTCAGCCATTTCGGGGAAAATAAATCGATTAAAAAAAGTAAAAAAAATGTCTGCAATTGTTTTTCGGTAAATTTTTGATTAATACTAAATTTTAAATATTTTTTATACCCTCCAAATCACTGCCTATATTTTTTTACTCAACTTCTCTTTTCGCCAAATTTTTTGAGAAACTTTAATTTTGCAGAGTTTTTTTTAATTTTTTCATTGACAATTTACATTTAAGCTCTCTGCTGCATAACACGTTATACGTTCTTCAAAGCTCTATCATTTTGCTTAAGACGTGTATATAAATAAGTCCATCTCACATAAGTTCAGCACTTGTTTTTTTGTTTCGACACAACCAGCGAAGTTTTTTTAAATCTTAACTACGAAGTTAAAAAAAATATATCGATTAAAAGAAAGTTTAAAAACACTCCGCGAAGTTATCTTCGCAATTTTTTTTTTTTTTTTTTTGAGAAATTTTGATTTTGTGTTCTTTATTCTGCAAATCACTGAGCATATATTTGTCCGCAAAATTTTTTCCGAAAATTTTTTTTAAAAAATTTTAATTTTTGCAAAGTTTTTTTTTTTTAATTTTGTTCTTTTTTCGCAATTTCTGTTGTATGTCAAAAAATATTCTGCTTAAAAAATTTAAAATTGTAAATGGTTATAGATAGATATATACCGCCCACTTCATTTTTATTGCCAAAACTTGCCTCTATACATCTGTTGTGGGTATATTTACTCTATCTTTTAGCTAAACACAAGTGCCCTAAAACCCTTTGGCAAGCAAAGTGTTAATTTAATATTTAGCGCTTTAAAAAAATTTTAAATATATAATTGCATTTTAAACAAAAAAAAATTTTTTAGCACTTTAATATAATTCCTTTCTATTTTTAAAGTTTTTACCCATTATCTGATGTTTAAATAAAAAAAACATGCAGCATACTTTAAGGCTTCTTTTTGATATAAAATTTATTGCCTACATTTAGTAAGTTTTCTAGTTAATTTCTTATTTTTGACCCCAGAAAAAAATTTAACCTCAATTTCAATTTTCGCTTATTTTTTTTTTGTAATAATTCTTATAAAAATTTACAATCCATTAAGCTAATTACCCTCAAAAAAAAAAGCATGTAAAGGAAATCTTACAAAAAAAAGGACAGCAAGTAATATAAAAAGAAAAACCGAGCCCAAAGAAAACCTTTTTTTACACACAACTTTTTTGTTGTTAACCAAGAAAAAATATGGCTTCAATTTGAGCTAAAAATATTTTGTTTAATAAAAATACTTTTCTTTTGAAATAAAAAAAAAATATATATAAAGTCATTGCCATGCTTTATTTGAATTAATGTTTTTTTTAGGCCAAAACTTGACCACTAAAAAAACATAACCAAATAAAAATATATTTTGCATTATAAATGCCGTTAGAATGTTTTTTTTAAAACATACAATTTAAGTTTAAAATATTTCTAAAAGCTTAAACTCAGGGACGTTACAATTATAACTTTTATTAAAAATATTGTTTGTTTGCAGAATATTTTTTTTTTATTTTGTTTTGTTATTGGCCCTGTATGATTTATATTTTTAAACAATCAAACAAAAACTTTTTAAAAATATGACTTTTACTTTTTTTGCAATAATAATAAAAATTATTACGTGATTTTTTTTTACAATATTAGTAAATATTAACTAAATGCAGCAGTTTTATGATGCCACTATTATCAATTAGTTATTAAATCTGATTCGCTTTTAATTAATTGTAAATTAACCCGCATATTTGATCAACGTGTGGAGCACTACACAGGTCTGTTTTAATTTATATTTTATTTACAATTTAAAAAGTTAATCAATAAACATTTTTTAAAACTTATTTGAAAATAAAAATCAAAAACCTAACTGGAATTTTATTAGTAAATCGAAAGAATAAAAAAATATTAAATATTTGCGATAATGCATAATTTTGGTATGCAATATCTTTCATAAGGGGTTGGCTAGCTTTAGAAATCAATAAAAACGACAACATCTAAGGAATTATAAAAAAATAAATAAAAGGTTTATTCAAACAATTTTTTTTGCGATAGGACAACACAATATCAGACATTATTCTAAAAATTATAATTAAGAATTCGGAATAATATGACAACCCTGGTAACCATTTCATTATACCCCCTTTTATTAAAGGCAATACCGGCTGCCATCGCACAGTGCGACATTTGGCCAATCTAGGTGGACAAAAATCTAATTTAAAAGATCCTGGCTTGAAATTTGGTTTGATAATAATGCAGAACATAACTAATATTGACAACAAAATTTGGAACAATCGAACAATTGCCACGCCCATTTTTGGGAAATTAACTATTATTTAAGAAATTGCTAAAATTTTGCAAAAAAAAATTATTATTTGTGTACCATTTTGTAAAAAAAAATTGTACACAATAACCTCAATAACACAAATTGAATAAAAACATTTATGTAAATGCAAAAAAAGTTCAGACTGAAAACCTGACAGCAAACGCGTTGCAACTTTTTAAAATTAAAATAGAAATAGCAGTTCAGTAATTTATTGAAATCGTGTGCTTTGTATCACTCATATTTTAGAATTTCAAACCAAAAAATTAAAGTTATTTGGTTTTCATTATTTTAATTCCATTGCGAGTTCTACGAATTTAACAATTATCCAGTTTTCCCATATTTTATACAAAAACTAAACATCGTTAAAAAAATGTAATGCCGTTAAACAAGGGTTTGATGTAATAACACATTACATTTTATATTATAATGTATTCTTACATAATCATTCAATTTTATGTGCAATATAAGTGTATTTTTCATATAGTTTAAAACTAAAAGTCTCTGGAATTAAAAAAAAAATCTAGCAAAAAGTCCATTTTAGACGTTCACTAAACTTTAAAGATCTCTATAAATCGCAAAAAATCGCCAGCAAACATGGTTTAATCTCTTACTAGAGACATTCCAACACCTGCCACATGTATAGGTCGTGTGAGGGAGCGTGAGGAAACTATAGTTTTATTCCAACAAAGTTTCCGTTTTTTTTTTTTTTTTAATTTTAAATTTTTGTTTTTAATAAATTACAACAATAAGTTTTCGATTAAATTGAAAAATGAGCACGGATTTAAAAACTAGATTAAAAATGCTGTATTTAAAAAAAAAATGGACTTATAACTCCAACAACAAAAAAGTTATAAGTGTTTGCAGTTGGGATGGTGCTCAAAAATATATTTTATTTCTCAAAAGTCTATTACAAGGTGTGACTTTAAACTCCTGTATCAAATGAAACAGCACTTTTTTCGTCATATTATGATTATTTCCATAGTATATGAATTGTTTGCTGTCACATTCATTTAAATTATAACAATCCGCCAACTTTTATTTTTCGATTTTTGTCCACCTAGATTGGCCAAATGTTGCACTGTGCATCGTGGAGCCCTGGGTATTCATCAGAGAAAAAACACACGAATAAACTCTTTAGCCCTAACGTAGCCGGATTTTTAAATTTTTGATTTGCATTAAAAAAGTACGGGTAAACTCTAAAATTAAAAGAACACAAAAAAAAAATTTGTTGTTTTATTTTTCAAAAAAAAATACTAAGCACAACTATTAAAATGTCTCTAAGTTAAGGACTTCATTTGTTAGTCCTCTACAAAAAAAAAAACGATTGAAAATTGGTCCACCCGTTAAGGCTGCACAGTTGCACCCGATTTTCAATATCTTGTTTTGAAAAAAAACCATTTAAAATAAATATTGCTCATGTAAATATAGGGCAAGAAGTTTGTTTATCATAGCATATGGGAAAAAAGTTCAAACTATTGAATTATGAAATAAAAATTAAAGTTAAAAAAAATCTATAGTTAGTAAATCCTTTAATATTAATATTGCTTCAATAAATTCGCCATTTCTACATCAGGTGGCGAGCAACAACTGTTCTAAGACTTATCATTTCGCGCAATTACAGTGTTGCCATGTTTGAAGCCCTTCATCTTTCACCACCTTTCATCTCTCCACTATCCCCTTTCCAAAGAAAGCAACACATTAATTAATAGGAAGAATTTCCTGAGTGTTGCTTCTCTTTTAAAAAAAAAAAAAAAAAACGATTTAGAAATATTTTTTTTTTAGAATTCTAGATTTTTACTTACTTGCTACTGTTTTCTTTTTTTTTGTAAAAACTTTCTGAACTTTTATCTCTGTTGATAGTTACAAGCAATTAATCTAAAAGCTTTCGTGATAAAAAAAATAATTTGTATTCACTATTTTATTGAGGGAAATCTTTTATTTGTTTTACATATGATGATGGATGATTTTTTATGTCTAAATATTGGGTTTTTTTTTTGCTGTGCTTTAAATTCTGTATTTTTTTTTTTTTTTTTTAACATTTTAAAGAAAGTTTTTAGATTTTAGTGTTTTTTAAAGTATTTAATACAGATACTAGGGCGTATAGGTTATATTTTATTAATAATATATATTACTTATTCGTTTTGTAGTGCAAACCCTTAAAGTAGGCTTTACTTATTAAGTTTATTAACAGCCTATAAGAATGCTTTAATTTTTTCTATTTCAACCAATCAATTGTTATTAATTAACTTTCAAAGAGAATATGAACTAAAACGGATATCCGTTATTTTTTTCTTCAAAGGAAACTTTTTGCGAAAGTTTCCTTTTAATGTATGTTACTTAAAACATATGCCGACATGTTCTTTTGCTAAAATATATACAATTACATAAAACCAAAAATGAAATTCAAATACAATTTTTTTCTATTTTGTCTTACTTAAACTCCCCACATAAATCCAAAGTTTTTTCTTTTACAAACCTACAATTCTAACATATTGTTAGCATACAAATATATACCAATACAAGTAAATATATTTTTCTAAAACTCCTTATAAAGGAAACCATGTACCTTTACTAATTCCCAAAAGTTCATTAGCAAATTTATTCACCATTACCCCTAGTATTAGTAAATCTTTTGTAAAAAAAAAAAAGATGTTCAAACCAAAAATTTGTTTTGCCATACAAGCAATTTCAATATTCTATACAAGACGTTTGGTATATTTTAGCCCCTATTTACTTATATTGTTATCCAAGAACAATCATGTTTATTGAGATATTTGTTGATGTTTATTTGAAAATTTATATCGAATATGTAGTTTTTTTCTTTATATATTTATTTGATAAATTAAACTGTAGACTTTGTAAAATCTTGTTGCTTTGAATTTTACATAAACTTTGGTAAAACATGAGGGTTATCAGCATACATTTGCTTAATTCAAAGACTTTGTACTATTAACTTTTGATAATCAATTGAATAAGTTTCAAAAGTTGTTATATTATTGATGAACAACAAATTTTTAGAAAAAACCCAGCAAAAAACAAGTACATGCATTAAATTTGATGTCACCATTATTTTTTTTTTAATTATGAACAACAAACATTTGAAGACAAAAACTATTTTTATAATGAAAAAAAAAAAATGTTGTGGTGAAAAACAATTTTTGAGGTGAAATAAAAATTTCTGGTGTATTTTAAATATAATTCAACTCATAGCGTGTGGTGGAAAAATATGACGTTCTAATTTTTGATATATTTTTGAATGAAGATTTGTTCACAAAATTATACAAAATATAAATTTTTGGTTGCTAGAAAGCGCTTTGAGGCAAACAAAATAATAAAAATTTCTTAATGAAGCATGATTCTATATATCAGGAAAGTTTGGTTGAAAAATGTCCAGCGGATATATGACGTGCCATTAATGAGTTAAGCCCAATAACTTATTACATAGACTAAACAGACAGGTTACCAATGACATATGGACAATTCCTGGGCGACGGACGTGACATTCGCACACTTTGTGTTAAGCTAAAAACAATAAAGGAATATAAAGATGCGGCATATATCCTCAGTGTATTGAAGCAAGGAAGAGTAGTAAATTTGAGTTTAAACATTGGGCAGAATCAATAATGTAGTAAAAAGATATGAGCAAGTTTCAGCGAGAAACGGACGCGACAACTTTTTTTTTGGCGTCCATTTCTCGCTGATATTTGCTTATATCTTTTTCCTACATTATTGATTCTGCCCAATGTTTATCCTCAAAGTGATTTGCAGAGTGAGATAGAAATAAAAACCCCCAATAATAATGTACACTCAAAAAAAAAAATAAGTTAGTAGAAAAGTTAGTAAAACATCTTGTAAATCAGATATACTATTTTTCAGCAAATTTTTCGCTAAAATTATGTTTTAAAACTAAAATTTTAGTTATACTTAGTCAGCACTTAACTGTTTTGAACTAATGTTTTACTAATATTTTACTAATGTTTTACTAATTTATTTTGCTAAAAAAATTGTTCTGATAAGCACATCAATAGTGTGAACGACAACCAGATTAAAAGTTATACGCAGAATAAATTAGATGTCAAGATTTAGTAGTGACGAGGCAAATTATACCAAAAAGTACAACTCTAGTAAGACACATAAAAAAATCAACTATATAAGATTTTTGTATCTGTTATTCATACATAAAACAAAATTGTGGATTGAAACAACTTAAATTTTGCGTTTTCACCGGCTTGTGAAAGTAATTGTCTATTAATTAAATAAAAGACAAAATAAAATATTTAAATTTAAAAAAGATTAAAAGTGTATTTGTAGTCAAATTGAGTGGCCAAGTTGATAACAAATATACAGCAGGTAGACAGAATAAAGCGAAAGACAAAGACATACATACATCCTAGGTAAATTTTTATGTTTCCTTTTTCTTATTGCAAAAAAAAAACGGGATGTATATGTTACATTTTGTTATTTTTTCGTTTCGTTTCTATAATTTTCTGTGGCATTAGCGATCCTTTAAAAGATATCATCATTGAGACAACCATTGATGTAAGTAGTTGAAAGATAATTTTGTTTATGTTATATATAATTATTTTTCACAATGGACCGTATTGGTCTCCGAGTGGAGAAGTGCCCTAGGGCACATAACCCTTCCTAACCTATATATAATTATTTCTATTGTTTTTACATA
Source organism: Delia radicum (assembly GCA_021234595.1). NCBI lineage: Eukaryota > Metazoa > Arthropoda > Insecta > Diptera > Anthomyiidae > Delia > Delia radicum. Next base: position 221,930,230 of record CM037854.1, read on the forward strand.
TTACATTAATTCATGACGTCAATTTAGAAGAATGAACATTTTTATATTTTGTAACGTATTGTAAATTATTTTAAAAAGAATCACAAAAATATATTTTATAATTTTCAGCAAAATAAATTAACTAAAGTAAAAATTTTCAACAAATTTTTTGAGTTTCTTTAAGTCTACTAATATTCAGCAAAAAATTTTTTAATATTTAGCAAGGGTTTTTTAATTTCTAATCCACTAAGTTTTAGCAAAACTTTTGCTGAATCTACTAATTTTTTACAGACATTAGCAATTTTTTTGCAAGCACCCTCCTGACTAAAATTTTGCTGACTTTACTAACTTTTTTATTTGAGTGTATTGTACATTTTTTATATATATCTTCCCTCTCTGTATATCACTAGAATTTTGACATTTTATTTTTCCCATTTTCTTACCACCATTTCGAATTCATCAGCTGATTCCTGTCCGCGTAGTTGTGACTTATTATAAGTGTAAAGTGTGTAAAACTCACTACATTGATCAAAAATTATTTTGGAATAAAAAATTTATTCGACTAATTGTTAATCTGCAAATTATTTATGTCGAACATTTATTCGATTAAAAGTTAGGTTGCTTTTATGCGAATTATTATTAATATAATTTGAGCATCAAACAGAGAACTGATAAATTTTATTTTCTCAAAAATCCAAAAATTATTTTAGAGTACAAATTTTATTCGAATAACATTTATTTATAATTATATAAATTAGTTTTTAGTACAACAACTTTTTCACACAATATATTAGTGATTATCAATTCATAAAAAATTCTTTCGCTAAACAATTTACAATAAATTTTGAAAATAATTTAGTGTGACATTTTTAAAATTAATACGAATAATTTGTATTATTATTGAAAAAAATCGTCCACTAATTCGTAAATTTAACATTTATATGTTTAAAATCTACAGGAAAAAACTTTTCTAATTAAAATTGTGCATGAATAATTAATAACCAAAATTTGATTCAATCACATTTATCCCTGAGGATGTTGGGAATATCCAACGAAACGTCGGATGAAAAATGAATAAAAAGTCTTTTATTTATTTTGAAAACAAATGACCTTAGAAGCCCACTTTAGATATTTCTAAAAATCTTAACATATAATTACTAAAAAGGTCGATAATACTAATAATCAATTCACATTAAAATGAATTCAGAATTTTTCGTAAAAAAATTTAATATTGAAAAAAAATGTTGCTCGAAAAAGAAAATGTTTTCTTATGAGCTTAAATATTAATATCCATAAATAGCATCGGAATAAATTTTGTATTCAAATAATTAAATTTTGGAAATTTGTTCAAACAAATTAAAATCAATTTTCATTTAACTTATGGCAACTGATTAATAAAAAAAAAAAATCGAGTATTTTTTTTACTCGTATTCGTCAATTGCTCACTTGAAAATTAATGTTTGACTTTTTTTAAGTTTTGACTAAAGCTCATGACAATCGAATTATCTACCAAATAACTTAGTCTCAAAAAAATTAGTATTAAGAATAAAACTTTTATTCGAATAATATTTTAATATATGAAACAGAAAGTTAGTAACAAAAAACACACACGAATTAATGGGGGGATTCATAACAGGTTCGTATAATGCGTATAAGTACGGAATACAATTTTATTCGAACATTTGTATCACTTGCTTAACCTTTAATTGATATCAATTGATTCATTAACATAAAATCTAAGCCAGAATTTAAAAATCTTGACGGAAAAATTTATATTCGATTTTTGGAAATAAATGTTTTCAGTGTATTGAACAGAAATCAAAATATTTTTTTAATCGATCCATATAATTAATTTTTATTCGAATAATTTATACTTAGAATACTAATCGACCTTATTTGAAAATGAGTTAAATCCACAAATAATGCAAACGCAAGTATATTTTTAACTAGTCAGTTCAATAGAATTAATGAAATTTCGAAATTTTTTATGCGAATAATTTAAATTTTTATTCGTACAAATATTTTTATAAATAAACTGGAAAACTTGCAATTTTTGTAATTCCATCAATAAATAATGAGTTTAAGAGTCATTTTTATTTCTCGTACATATTTGATTCGAATAAATTGTTATTCGAAATATTTATTTTCAGAATTTGTTCGAACAAATTTTATAGGACCTTTAGCATGCGGGTAGGATGATTTCAAAATTTTAACTCAATATATCTAACGATTCTCAACTATGGTTCTACCACACTTCATTAGGTTTTACTTTTTAATTTATCTTTTATTCGAGTTATAACCAAAAATTTCAAAATTCTCATTCCTGATTTTGCTTTTCATAATACTCTATTTTTTTTCCATTACCAGTTCCCAACAATTCCTTAAGGTATACTATGTCATTACTATCAATTACAAAACATTTTGTAGTTTTGTTTTTTTCTTTTTATTTTCTGAAATTTTCTACTCCAGCACATGTGTATTTTACATACACAATTGGAAGTTTCAGCTATATATGTGTCAACATTGTTGCCTTCAACTTTTTGTTTCGAATAGCAAATACAAACAATACTTAAAAACTTTAAATATAAATTTGTCTCAGTGCATGTAAATGTAAAAACTTCGGTTTTTGGAAAATATAGAACAACTGCAGTAAATTTATGTTATCGTAGTTTATTGAAAACAAAAATGGGGAGAAATTTGCAATTGAAGTGAAAAATAACTATAAAGACACTGTAGTCAAATAGTATTTGAAATTTGCTGACTGAAAATGGAAATTATTAAAAATTTACGAAAGACGTAATCTTTTTAATTTTTTTAAAGACGTAGTATTTCACTAAAAACGTAGTGGTCTACTGAAGACGTAGTCTTTTACTGAAGACGTAGTCTTTTATTGAAGACGTAGTCTTTTACTGAAGACGTAGTCTTTTACTGAAGACGTAGTCTTTTACTGAAGACGTAGTCTTTTACTGGAGACGTAGTCTTTTACTGAAGACGTAGTCTTTTACTGAAGACGTAGTCTTTTACTGAAGACGTAGTCTTTTACTGAAGACGTAGTCTTTTACTGAAGACGTAGTCTTTTACTGAAGACGTAGTATTTTACTGAAGACGTAGTCGCTTGTTGAAAAAGTAGTATTTTTTTATAAAGACGCAGTCTTGTACTAAAGACGTAGTCTTTTACTAAGATGAAGGATTTTTGTAAGAAGTAGTCTTTTATTAAAGGCGTAGTCTTTTATCAAAAAACGTAGTCTTTTATTATATAAGTATTATTTTATGAAAGACATAGTATTTTATGTAACACATAGTATTTCTTAAAGACGTAGTCTTTTATTAAAGGCACAGTCTTTTATTAAAAACGTAGTGTTTTTTTTTAAACGTAGTATTTTTTTAAAAGATTAAGTTTTTTTACTGATTATTTCAAAATCGATTTTATTTTTGATCCAAGTGTTTACAAAACAATAGTTTATACATTATGTAAACACATTTGTAAAATAGATAATAACAACTACAATTTAAATACAAACTACTAAATATAAACTACTAGCAGAGTAGTTGTTGATACAGAAGAAATAGTAGTTATTTTTACTTTAATTACACTCACAAAACCGGGTCAGTAGAACTAACAAAAAATCTGATTTTCAGTGAAAGTTGTCTCAAAAAAGTGTTCCATCAATAAAAAGAAGAACGTTAAAACTAAATTTTACCCCTTAAATATGATATTGGACTGCTATGTTTATTATCGATAGTTTACTAATTTTCTACCCCCTAAATAGTAACTAGGACTACAATGTTTATTATCGAAAGTTTACTAGTTTTCTACCGTCTATTTTATATTCAAATGTTACCATATTCTGGGGAAATTTCCTATAGATTCTTCTTATTAGTTGACAAATTTTGTAATGACATTTTATTTACTTCTTCACTAACTTTTTACTTTGAGTGTAGTATTACTACTACATGTGAATAACAATTAAAAACTATTACAATTATTTTATATTGTAAAATTTTTCAATATGCCATAGATTTTACACAACACTGCAGACAATAAATTCAACAACAAAAATTTTACAAACAAATGTAGAAAATCTTTAATTTGCATTGTTCAAATGTTTAACAAAGATTTTAGGCTGGTATTTTATTTTTATTAAACAAAGTTGAAAACATTAAAGGAATATTATTTTGAATATGAAAAATGTTATAAAATACAGTGACTCAAACGGGAAATCGGACAAAATATATTGTATATTTCAAAAAAAGAAATAACATTGATACCATTATTTTTTCAAAATCATTTTGTTTCAGAAAATTCGGACAAATAATTTGTGGATAATTTGTCGCATTTTGTTATCAGAATATATAGTTATATTTAAATACCCAGGTGAAAAAGTTCATATATGATCATATATTGCCATATATGGTTTCATGTATATATAGTTCCATATATGAACATATATGTAATGTACGGGAGCATATATGGGTAAATACATTTAAATGAAAAGTTCATATATGGATATGTATGACACCATATATGATGATACATGATAATATATTGCATATATTGGTTCATATATGCCATATATCTCCATATATGAATTCATATATTATTCCATACATGGTTAATATGTTTTAATTTTTGATCAGATATGACCATATATAAATATAGAAATGAAAATATTTAAATTAATGTTTTATTAATTTATAAATACGATTGCATAAAATGAGTCCCCCTTTCCGGGGGGAGGGGTTCAAAGTTGAAATTTTGATTTGCGATTTTATACAAAAGATCTGAAAAAATTAAAAAAAAATACCAAATGTTAAACTGACTCGTAATGGTTTAATGAATACGGATATATTACTCTTTGAAAAGACATTTAAAACACCTTCCCGATGATGCCTAAATGATGCCAATCCATTCAAAACTTTTGTATAAAATCGCAAAACAAAATTTCAAATTTGAAACCCTCCCTCCCGAATAAGGTAAACCAAAAGATTTTACCATCGGCAGATTCAGCGTGGAAAAGTTTCATTAATTTTGGAAACATGCGGCTAAACTTTATTTAAGCCAAAGTTTTTGATCTCAATATTCAAAAACTTGTTAAACCAGATGAATTAATTGGATTTATTTATTTTGTTATATTTTGAATTTAAAAAATAAAAATAAATATATTTGTATCTAAAATCCATCAAATTATATCGAATTCGATGGAATCGTATCGAATTAGATCGAATTCAAAAACGTATCTGCTTTAAAAAGACCATAATACATATCTATTCTGTCAAAATTTTTATAATTTTATAAATAAATTCAGTTTGAATTATTTTTGTAAAAATCAAAAACTTTCTAAAACATTCGGTAAAAAAACGACGAATGATTAATATTACCTTTTTAAAATTAGAAATTACTCATTCGTATTTAAACAACATTTTATTTTAAAACACATTTTATTTTAAGAAAAGTCTCAAATCAATAGCAATTTAGCAGATTTTCCTAATTTCCACCCTTTTTAAGATTTAAAAATGTGTAAATTTTGGTTTAACAATAGCAAATACAAATATTGTTAATTCCACAACCATTACTTGCATTAAAAATTCTAAAATGGTACAATTTTTCAAATATAATTCCTTTAATAAATTTCTTTCTTATTTTTACATTTTTTAGTAATCTTACCAATTTAACATAAGTAAATGTAATACATATTTTTATGTATGGGTTTAGGTTTATAAATCATTTTTATTACGTTGACCATGTTAAGTGCGCCATATTGTTTCCGCTCAGTTTATTTTTGTGGGCATATTGTTGGGAATTTATAAAAAATTTAAAAGTAATATGTATTCACACACACACACATACACTACACCAAAAGTTTAACCAAAAAAAAAATATATATCGATAAAAAGAAGCATAAAGTTTAACCCAAGGTCTTTGTATCAATATATTTATTAAAATATTTTATTGAAATATTGCTATATTTCAAATTTCTTTTTTGAACGTTTATAAATTCTTTTCAGTTTTGTTGTCACTATAGTTTTTTTCTTTTTTTTTAACTGATACAAATTGACTTAACTGTTCCTATATCTGTCAATTATAATATTTTATTTCTACATTTTACTGATATTTGCGTTTATTTGTGAAATAAATTAATTTTTTTTTGAAATAAATTTTATTTTGCGTATGTCAGTCAGTTGTAATAAATTATTTTTAAGAGGTTTTTCGGTTGTCAGAGGTTATGGGATTATTAAAATGTTTATTTATTTGTGTTTAAACGTGTGGTTTTGTAACATTATGGGTCATTTGCATTTCCGTTCATTGCAGATTTTTTTTTTGTTTTTAGCCAAGAATTATGAATGTTTAGGGACTATTTGATTTTTTTAATTTTATGTTTATTTTATGCTTTTTTTGTATTACAAAACAGTCTTTTGGGGCTATTTTATATTCAGTGGTAAATTATTTATTGTTAGCTCTAAAAAATATAAAAATATTAGAATATCCCTTAGAAAAGATTTGTCGATTTTTGTTCAATACACTTCTCCGTTTTTTGGGAATGGGAAATCCAAATGGGACTTTTTTTATTTATTTTATTTTTATTAAAAATTCACTAAATTCGAAATTTTGAAACATTTTATATTTCATTTCATTTCTTCCTTTAATACTCTCAAGATAATTCAGATCTGGAATTCTGACTTCACTAACCCACTTTAGTCTGGATTCAAAATTGACACACAATTTTTTTTTTTGGTAAAAATGAACAATGGTTCTCACAGAAAAAAAATCGGTTAACACAACTGAATTTTAGTTGCAACACCCAAAATATTCAGAAATCACATTTGAATATGGTTGTACTAAACAAATTTATTGGTTGTAGCAACCAAAAGACACTTTTCAATTCGGTTGTCGCTTTATTTTTCTGTGTATATATTCTTGATTATTATTCAATTTTAAGCCGATTTAGTGATGTTCTTCAGACTTTGTTGATGTACATTTTCTATAAAAATTTGGTATTGAAAATGAGCGCTTCAAAAGTTATGAGTGAAATTGTGAAGGTACCTCTAAATTCTCCATATAAATTCATTACACAGTGTGTGGCTTAGAGCTGGGGCTGCCAACAACCTCTAGGCAGGCTAGCCGAAAAAAACGGCATGAAAACAGTTGAGTTTCAGCGACAGTTGTCACCTAATTACCTGAGACGGTGTTAGCTTGCCCATCAGGTTACTCAGCTGCGCCTTCTCACTCTAGCTGCGGCCAGACGGGCGCCTGAACCGCATTCCCAGGGGATACTTGGTGTAGTGAGCTGTTTGGGAAGTTCGACAAAGGAATCGCTTCTTGATATCCCCAAGTGGATAACAGACAGAAAGCTTTCCGCACAAGTGCACCTCTGTGAAAGCCCCCATCCCCCATCCCCCATCCCCCATTTGAAATTCACCTCAAATTGTTTTAACCTAAAAATTCTTTTTTTTCACCAGAAAAAATTGTTTACCTCAAAAATAGTTTTTCACCTCTAAACATTTTTTTCGCTACACAATTTCTTTTTAACATCCAAAAATATTTACACCTCATAAAATGTTTTTCACTTCCAATTACAATTTTTATAATTTGTTTTCATTTGTAGCAAAAAAACTGTGGAGGGTAAGCAAAAAATTTGGAAATCCAAATTTAATGTTTGTTTTTTTTAATTCCAACTATTTTATTATAAAAATAGCAGTCGACATCTCCAAATTAGGCATTTTAAAAAATCTTTAAAATTAATTTTTAAAAAACAAGTTTTTGCAAATTCAAGACCACTTTTGATTCCAGGCTAAAGTGGGTTAATGGCATCTGATTAAGTCAGAATTACATATCTCAATAATTTTGAGTATATTTAATGAATAAATAAAATAACAAATTAAATTTTGAATTTTGGGAATTTTTAATACCAACAGACATTTTTCACAAATTCGTCGCGGGTTAACGTTTTCCGAAAAAAATATATATTACTTATATTTGGAACCATTTTCAATGATACTGGATACTGATGTTAGTACAAATCCTTTTTTTAATGGACACTCTACTAAATATTTTAATGGTAATTATTAGGGATCGGAAGTTCATGTAAATACATGTTTTAAGTGGTTAACTGGAGAACAAAAATACCCAAATATCTTTGCGAATCCACAAATCTGCATCAAAATGGAATCGATTTTTTAATGCATATTTTTGCATATTTTGATATAAATCATAGTTTAATGCCCATTTTGGCATTCTCTATTGCATATTTTACTATAATTTTGCGTTAAAATTTATGTTTTTAAGAAAATTTTTTGATATTTTACTAAAATCGAAGATTTTAGAAAATTTATATATTTGATAATTTTTTTTCTTTAAAGTTTTCAATATTTTTTGATACATTATGAAGTCAAAAATAAATAAAAAGTAGAATTGCTGACTTTCTTGCGACATTTAAGACTAATTTACAATTTTTTAACAACTTTTTAAGGTAAAAATTACTACTAAAATTGTGTTACAAAATGTTGAAAATGTTGAAAAAATAATATATAATAAATGCATATTTTAAAAATTTTCAGTGCATAATTTATGATTTTTAATCCATATTTTATGTACATAAAACAATATTATAAATGCATTTAGTTCCTAGCCCTAGTTATTATTAATCAATTGTTGCACACAGAGAAATAAAGTGCCAACCGAATTGAAAATTGTATTTTAATGCCAATAACTCATAAGTTCAGTTAGTACAACGATATTTACATTAGATTTCTGAATATTTTGGGTGCTGCAACTAAAATTTAGTAGAATTTACCGAACTTTGTTTATAAAACTAATGATAAGTTGTGCCAACCGACTGAAATTTGTAATAATCGAATGTGAGTAGTAGTAACCGAATTTCAGTTGGCAAATAGCCAAAATTTTCTCTGTGTGTGGTACATCATTTATTATTAAAAAGGTTGTTGGCTGACGTATGATGAATATTAATATCATAAAAAAAAATCAATCATACGCCTTAGTGTACATAAAGTACAAACCTTTATTTTTATACAAAAACTGAAAGCATTATTAAATTTTCAATAAAACTTAATATAAAAATTAAAATTATAATTATAATTCATTAATTTAAGTATTTATCCTAATAAAATACGTCTCTTTATATTAAGTATAACTCTCCAAAATTTAAGTATTTGTTCTTATCTTATACATTTTCCCTAAAAAAAAGACTAATAATACAAACAAAAAAAAAAAAAAGAAATAAGATTTTTAAAATCCATTAAAAATCAATTCCTTTTTTTGTATTCTAAACAATCTCCCACATACTATAAATTACAATTATATATGTATATGTACAAAAATAAAACTTTAGTGCGGATGAGGGATTCGATGGCACGTATCACACCAACATTGTGGTCAAACATAACGGCAGTTGTCTGTACGTGCCCCCTGGTATCTTCAAGAGCACATGCAAGATAGACATCACGTGGTTCCCATTCGATGACCAACACTGCGAAATGAAATTCGGTAGTTGGACTTATGATGGAAATCAGGTAAAGTGTGTGTGTGTAAAATGGAAGCAAAAACAAAAAGTTAAAATCTCTACTTGCCACATAACTAACATGTTTGAGATAAGAAAACAATTACTACTACACCATAACTAAAATTTCACATACTTAAACAAAAGATAAGCCAAAAAGGAAAATAAGATAATAACAAATTTTAAAAAATTTTAAAACATTTTAAATTAAAAACAAATGCTCTATAAAATAAAACATATCAGAATTTACAAAATCATATAATATAATTTTTTTTGAAACTTTATAATTTAAAACCAGGAAAAGTATTTTTCATTGAAAGTATTTCTAAACAGTTTTTGTTTGAAAAATGTTTTATGAATAAAACAAGAAATTTTATTTTAAAAAAAAGTTAGCAATATCTGATTATTTCACTTCTAGAGGGAAGCTATCGCAAAGAACTTTCCTGCTTAATTTTAAACTAACAGGTTTTTAAATACAAATTAAAAAATACTTATCGATAAAAAAGTTTTCTAATGAAAATAACTATCGATAAGGAATACCACATTCCTTTAACAACATTTTCTGATTAAAGTAATGGATTAAAAATTTCCCCAAATTTGATTATCGAATTTTTTTCCAAATTTGATTATCGATTCCATTTCCTTAATTTCTCAATAAATACATCAAGTCTCAATTTAACAGGAAATTTACCTATCGATAACCAATTTTCACATCGATAACAATATATATAGATAACGATAAAAATAAAGTGTTCAAAACCCATAACGTTCTCTTTTGACTTACACCTAATCGCAAATATTTTTTATCGCTTTAAATTTCAAGATTTTTGTGTTTAATTTCATGTGAAAATCCTGTTTGTAGCTTTTCGCTTGATAAAGTTATGATGTATACAAAATTTAAAAATTTTTTCGTGAGCATTCTTTATTTACAAAAAGTTATCGATAAAAAAACACAAAATTTTGAAATATCGCATTCTATTGAGAATATTATTGAAATAAAACTATAACAACGTTAACCGAAATATTTATTTAGCGATTAGCAATGTTTTCGATAACAATATTTTTAACAAAACTGTGCTTTCGATACTAACAGTTACAGGTTCATTTTAAAAAGTTTGTTATCGATAATTACATTTTCTTGTAAAGATCGATAACAATATATATAGATAACGATAAAAATAAAGTGTTCAAAACCAATAACCTTCTCTTTTGACGAAAAAGCAAAAAATCGCTAAGTCTCGCAACGAATCGCAATATTTTCAATCGTTTTAAATTTCTAGATTTTTGTGTTTAATTTCATGTAATAATCTTGTTTCTTTTCGTTTGATAAAGTTATGATGAATACAACATGTAAAAATTTTTCGTAAGCATTCTTTATTTACAAATAGTTATCGATAAAAAAACACAAAATTTTGAAATATCGCATTCTATAAAACTATAACAACATTAACCCGAATATTTATTTAGCGATTAGCTGTGTTTTCGATAACAATATTTTTAAACAAAAAGGTGCTTTCGATACTACCAGTTACAGGTTTATTTTTAAAAGTTTGTTATCGAACCATTCTGTGGTATACCTTTGGGGTATGTTAGGGAGAAGCTCGGGTCGTGGAGGGAATCAGAATTCTCTCTCTATTGGGAAAACTCTCTTGGCCAACGACAGGCTAAGAGATTAATATCTTTTCCAGTGCAGGATCGAGGAGACTCTTGTCCCTCGGGAGGGGTGACTTGAGTACCCTGGTGTCTTACATGACTGGACACCGCAATTCTCAGATACCACCTGCGCAAAAGCGGTCTTTCGGACACGGATGAGTGTAGGTTTTGCGAACTGGTAGCTGAGACATAGAAGCATGTTCTTTGCGAATGTCCGAGGCTTTGTGGAAAGGCGTGCCAAGTTTGGCGATTGCTTGTCTCCCCTTCGGACATTATGAAGGTTTTGCCTAATAGGATTATTGGCTTTATAGGTAGCTTGAATCTTTAGGGTAACTTTAGGCAGCACAAAAGACCTAAGTTGGTCGCGGATGCATAGTGCCATATAATCTAATCTAATATCGATAATTAGATTTTCTTGTAAAGATGTTATTTATAATATTTTTTTAAATTAAACTTGTTATCGATGGGTGTAAATTTAGTTATTGAAAAGAAATATTTCTAAGAAATTTAATTAACAAAATTAAAATTTTTTAATTAATTGAAATAAAACTGATTATAGATAATAAAAAATGTCTTAACAAATTTTACAATATTTTTTTTACGAAAATTATCGAACAGAAATTTTTCCAAAGAAAAAAGTTATCGATAAAAAGTTTTGAAAAGGTTGTATGTATACTATACAAAATCTGTTATCGATAGATTAAGTTAGATATCAATCAAAAAAAGATATTTCTAAGAAAATTTGTTACTCAAATTGTCTGATCTAAATAGGTTATCGATAAAAACAGCACGACAATCAGAGTTTTTTATTTTACTAATAAAGTTATCGATAATAATACATTAGTATAAAACATACACTCGATATTTAAACAAATTTTAAAATGAAAATTATGTATCCACAAAAATTTGTAACCATATTTTCTATCATAGATTGAAGAAAACTTAACTATGGATAACATTGGTTTCTATAGAAATCATATATCGATAAAAACTTTCATTACATTCACAGATGTTACAAAAAACAGGAAAAATTATCTACAAAAATTATAAATTATGAAAAATTTCCATTGTCAATCTTATTAAACCTTTGGCTTGTCCTTCACCTTAAACATTTACAAAAAAAAAAAAACTCATACATATTTTTTTCAATCTTTCCCATTTTGGGTTTTTTAATACAAACACTTAATCTTTTATGGTTTCAACTTTATATTTTCCGTTTTTTTTAAACTAAATACTTTAAAGCTCTTTTTTATTTTTTTCTAAACTAAAAAAAAATAAAACAAATTAATAACAATTCACTGCGTTTTTGTGAATTGCAAAACCAGATTTATTTTTTAATTGAAACCTAAAAAAAAACACAACAAAAACACCCTTTAACCAACACTCGGAGTGTATAGGAAAAAATATTTTTTTTAATTAATAATTTTTCCTAAACACTAAATAACAATAAAATATAAGAGAATCCTACAAAATTTCTAAAAAAAAAAAATCAGCTACAAACCGAACAATTGCTACAAAAAAAAGGTCCTGATTGGAATCATGTGAGAAATGATTTTTTTCAAATTGATTTTTATACAAAAAAAAAACGAAAAAATTTAATTTCAACTATTTTGCATGATAGCAACAAAAATGAAAGAGAAACAGCAACAAAAAAAAAAATCACAAAAAACCACTATTAAAAATTTTGTATACAAAAAAAAAATTTAATTAAAATATTGGTTTACAAAATTTTTAACGTCTGTAAAGACTCTTAATGAAATCCCCACCCTAACAAAAAAAAAAATAACCTACGAGAAAAAATCTTAATTTTTATTAAAATAATTAATAAGAAATAAAGATTTTTTTTCCTTTACACTATACACTTTTTTCAAATACTTTTTTATTTATTTGTTTAGTTTAAAACAACCTAATTTAAATTTAAAAAAAAAAATAAATTTATCTTGAAACTAACAAAAACATATTTTCTTCAATTTCTTTGGTTTTGTATTCAAAAAAAAAAAAATTTCAAAAATTTTTTATATAAAAATGCTGGAAAATATGTTTTTGCCTGTGTTTAAATAATTTTTTCACAAATGAAAAAATTTCACAACACAGTTGGATTTGGTTTTGAATTCCGAAGATGGAGGGGATCTTTCCGATTTTATAACAAATGGCGAATGGTATTTAATCGGTTAGTAATTTATTACTTTCTTTTTTCAAAACTACTTACTTTGCTGTCTATCTGTTCTATATACTATAAAACTAAAAAAAAAAAACCTATTTATAATACTTTAATTACTTACTCACTATTCTATGTGTTTTATGTGTTAATTAAAAATTTTAAGTTAAAACAATTTTATTTTCGAAAAATCTTTAAAATTTGAAAAAAAAAATGAATTAAATTAAATTTAAAAAATTCTACAAACAGTCTTGTAGCTAAGAAAATGTTTTTAATACTACCCAGAGAGTTTTTTCCTAAAAGAAAGTAATTTCCTATTAATGGAAATTTTTTTCAATTTTTGGTATAAATTTCCTCTGCTGTTAGCTAAATGACTGTTTTTAAAAAAAAAACTTATTTAAAATATTTTTGCGTATTCAATAATTCCTCATTGTTTATAAATATTGCGGTGGATCAATTATTATCTTCTTTATGTTTTATTTTATGTATTTTAAATATTATTTTTTTTTTTTTTATAATTTAAGTTAATAAATTTTTATTATTTTGTTGACTTTATTTTCTTACTGGCGACAAATCAAGCATGATATTTGTATGAAAAGAAATTAACGATTTTGTAATCTTATGTTATTTTATTGCACGATTTTAAAAATTTTACTTAGATTTTATAATACATATTTAAATTTGTATTAATGACTTCTCTAATGACATGTCAGGCTGTTATTTGAGGGAAATGAAAAACAAAGGAAGTATTGCGTGTAACAATTTTGAACAGTAAAAAAAACTACAATTTAAAAAAATCGTCAAAATTCAAAAAATCATAAAAAATTGATTTTAATCGCTAGAACTTAAAAAAATCGCCAAATTTTAAAAAAAATTTTGAGATCTGAACTTTACAAATTTTATTTAGACGATTTTGCTATGTTATTTTTAACTTTTTTTTTTTAAATAGTGACGATTTTTTTCCAATTTTTGTGACTTTTTTTTAAAGTTTGGTGATTTTTAAATTTCAGCCTTTTTTTTGGCAACTTTTTGCAATTTTAGCAATATCTTTCAATTTTATAAATGTATCCCCAATTTTTCGATTTTTTCTATTTTAAATTATATATTAAAAGTTTGTTTGAAATTCAAAACAATATAATTGAATATTGTTTTGAATTTTAATATATAAAAGTATTGAAACTAAGGGCCATTATTACAACTTGCCAATAGCTAAAGTTACGATGTTATCTGACAGATTATTAGTTTTTCGTTATTATAAGTATACTTTAAGCTAAAAGTGACCGATAAGCTAAAGGGAAGATATTGTTGCCTTTAACTTTAAACGTAAGGTTTGTGTGTTTAAAGTTACCACATTTTCTGCTCTATAAAGAAGAAGAAGAAAATACCGAATTTCACCACCGAATTTCACAAATTATTGTTTGTTTGTAAACAAATAAATAAAAGTACGTTGCCACTACGTATTTTTATAAACCAATAATCGGTTTTTAGTTTGGTGCTGCCACATTATCAAAAATATTAATTTTATTTTATTGGGAAGTTGTAATAACGAAAAACATTATAGCTCACTTTATTCCTCATTTTAGCTAAAGTTACTTTTTACTAACATTTACTTTAAAGGCAAGTTGTAATAACGGCCCTAAGTCTATTAAATAAATAGTAACAAATTATTTAAAATGATACTACAATTTTCGTAATAGGGCCGAATTCGATAATACTTTTAATTGAATTAACAAATATTTAATTGATACTCGATTTCAGTTTTTTTCTAGGAATGGGTTATGGGTTTTTATGGCTATGGGTAAGGAGGTTTGAGAATTCAAAATAGCGGATGCAATAGAATGGTAAATTTTATGGAATTTTTGGCCTCTGAATACTGCTCAGCAAAAACACACATTACCAAATAATGAGTGTAGTAATCTAAACTCGAACGTTTAGAGGTATTACCCTTTCTACACACAGAAAAAAATTCAGCTATTTGCCAACTGAAATTCGGTCACTAAGACTCAAATTCGGTTTTTACGAAATTCAGTCCGTTGGTACAACTTAACATTAGTTTTCACAACGAAATTCGGTCAATTTAACTGAAATTTTAGTTACAACACCCAAAATATTTAGAAGTCTAATGTAAATATCGTTGTACTAACTGAATTAATAAGTTGTTAACATTAAAATACACTTTTTAATTCGGTTGGCACTTTATTTCTCTGTGTGTATAATTCTAACTTTTTTATATGAAATGTCTCAAAAGTAAGGAGGTATGCAATACTGGAAGCCTTACGTAGATATGGATTATAAAGGGTCCGCCAAATAACTTTTTTTTTTTGAAAATGCTATAAAAAAAAAACTATTGAATATTTTCTAAAATTTCTTTTTTTATTTGAAAACACAATCCTTCCGGTTAATAATGGAAAATAATTTCATTCAAATGGCTGCCTCGGCTGGCCATGCAAAATTCGTCTCAATGATGTCTCCGAAATGTTAAATTGTTGAGAACGACGGTGAATTGATGTTGATGGCGCTTCACGCACACTTTCTGCCACAGCAGCAATATTCTCGGGTGTACGCACTGTTTTTGGCTTTTCACGCTTTGGTTTATCGATGAGGATGCCAATTTCTTTCACTTTTTTCACAAGATAACGAACATACGGAGCTGACGGTGCTTCTCTTCTTCCAAAATCCGTACGCAATTTTCGCACACATTCTGCAACATTACCATGATTTTCAAAGTAATGTAGCAATATTTCCCAGCGTTGTTCAAGCGTATACACAACCATATTCGTTCAGCGGAAGGATAAAACTAATTATCTGTCAAATCAGACATGAGCTAAGTGTTACCATTTACGAAATAAGCACTAGTTGAAAAAAAAACGTTAGATGGCGGACCCTTTAATTAGTTATAATTATTATGCATACAAGGGTATGAATAATAAGCCATTACCAGAAGGAAAAAAATAATGGGTCTAAAAATAGAAGGTGAAACAAATTACGAATTTAAAAAAATATGTTATTAATGGTCGTGCCAGTAATCGCTCCCGGGTCGTCTGATTAACAGCCCTATGGGGAATGAGGAGTCAATTGACCTAAAAGTGACTGGTTAAAGAAGGACTTATCACAGGACTGGTATAATTTAATACTGAAGTGGTTTAAGCAGTGTCAACTCTCCTAAAATTACCAATCCTGTGACTGGTAAAGGGAGGACATACCACTTAACCAGAATGCTTATTAACAAGAAAAAGCCAGTTGGCCAGAATTTTACCCATTGGAAGCTGTTTAGTTTTCGTTTATTTTATGCCCATCTTATGCCCATCTTTGGTTAGTCCTGTGGCATGCCACTATGTGGTTTAAAGTAGGACAAATGATCCCCTCCTATGACAAGCACATGTTAAAGTTGCCAGTTGTTTACATAGGGTAGGGTTTAGCAGAGGACCAGGTCTCTGGCACGAAGGGACCGATCCTGTGGCACACGCAGTACCGGTCCCATTCCCCATAGGGAGGCGACTGCTCTATATGCATGAGCCACCTGCGCATATAATATATTATAGTTTAAAACATAAGCGAATTTTTCTTCTATGTAAATTTGTTCAAGATATACCAAAACTAACACCTTACTCTATAGCTTACAAAATACGAATTATAACGAGTTTTCAGAAAATTGTTGTATCATTATTATCATATTTTGCATTGAAGTAATAAGATGAATCATCTATTATAGTTCACCAGTTATTTTTGTATGTCTTATCGGTAACCCATTATTTTTTAATTTAAAGTAACGCAAAAGATAATGTAATGCACTCATTACAAAGTAATGTATAAAATAATGAGTATTCATTACCATCAAATCCAAAATGGTTGACCAAAAGAAGTTTAAATAGTAAATCATTTTATTTACAGTCTGATAATTAGAGTGCATTTTTTTTATTCTAGATGGCGGATTAAATATGAAGAGTAGAATTTTGTGTTTGCTAAATACGAATCAGATAGAAATGTTCTTTCGATTTAGAATATTTCTTCACAGATTTTTTCAGTGGTACAACTTTAAAATCAAATATATTCAACTTCGACCCCACTCTATGATGCATAAACTTATCTTTCTCCCTTTCAACAATTTATGTTATACACAGAAAAATCTAAAATCGATTTTCAAATAAGACATTTGCTAATTTAATTAAAAGTTTAATTGAATTCGGTCTAACAAATTTTTAGTAGATACTACATAAGCTTTAATTAAAATTGCAAAAAAAATCGTCCAAAATTGGAAAAGTAATGATACAGTTAAAAAAAATCAAGACATAATTATAAAAAAAAATTTAAATAGCCAAAATTTAGATTAAACGCCAAAAAAAAATTCAAAATTTACGAAATTGAAAAAATATTCAAAATTTTAAATTTAAGAATTTAAGAATTTATAATTTCTTAATTTTTTTCTTAAATTATGGAAATTTTTTTTTTAATTTTGTTACTTGTTTTCCATTTTGACGATTTTTTCAATTCCCCAGCAAAACCTCAGTAATAGGTTGGAACGGAACATTTTTTCTGGTAATAATCAATACTTCGCAACTGTTGACATTATTGATTGCCCATTAGATTTTCAAAAATAAATTTAAAAAAAAGTTGATTTATAATTTTTTTGGTCCCGCCAGGATTCTTACCCTGGACGCCAGATTGGCAGCCGACAACTCTAACCACTGAGCTAACGAGACATACGTATAACACTTGATAGCTTAAAAAGTAAGTCAATGATGACTGCTGGGTAAAAGTTAGGCTGTTTAAATATGTCAGCTTTGGCATAAGGCTTGCTGGAATCAAATTGGCAAAGTTGGGATAAAAAAGAAAAGTTGGTTTAAAAAATGCTTTTCCAAAAACCAAAAAATCAATTTTATATTAAAAAAATATTTAAAAGTATAAAAAAAATCACAAAAAAATATATGTCGGAAGCCGGAATCGAGCTCGGCATTTTCGAACTTTTTTGTATTGCATCCCTGCTGGCATGATTTTTAGCAATTTTGATTTGTGTGCATGTAATTTAATGTAGTTAAAATATCAATAGTTTTGAAAAATACTTCAAAAGTCATAAAATTGGCATAAGTTCATGCTTTTATTGCTTTTTGTCTAGAGATAAAATGTTTGAAAAATTTTGTTAATAAATGTATTTTTTTTTTCAGTGTAACCTTACCCATGTCAAATCTCAACATGACATGTCTTAGAGTGTTAATTCTTATAAATTTTACGTCATATAAATATATAAATATTTTTCTTATTTATTATTTTCTACGGAAAGCTATTTGTAAAAGGAATTAGTGCTTAAGATCTTCAGTGACTTCTTAATTCGGTTTAACTATCAAAAACGTTAAGGGTTTCATTAAAACTCTTAAAATCCTCTTAAGCTGCTTTGTACAATATAAACCTTTTAATATATAAAAAAATGTGAATGAGGTAGGTATTAAATGAATACCAGTAAATGGCCCTTAAAAAACCCACATATATCTATTTATATATTTCTTTCAATATATAAGTATATATTTTTTAACAATCAGCATTATTCATAAAAAAAAAATATAAAAAAATAAATCCTGAAATCAACAAAACAAACTTGAGTTTTTATTAATCATGTAGCATTGGCAATGGTATTTAAGCTTAAATAACAATTTGTTTAAAGGGCAAACTAACAATTAAAAAATATATATGCACCATATATGAGCCCAGGAAAAAATTACACATTCCAAAAAGAAGGTGATGCCCACACTTGCTTACATATCTCATTGCCAAATTTAGTAACTACAATACCAAACTCATTCCAACGATAGAGTAAAAAAAGCAAGTAGTATTGTAATCAATTCTTTAAATTTAAACCAGAAGGCATGAACTCAATGACAAAGTAATTATTTACTTAAAAGAAAATAACAATGTTATTAACTTATATGTATAACTTTTTGTACTCAAGAAGTAATCATATACTTCTTCTTAATAAAAGGACGTTATTGGAAGTAGTTCCTAATTTTGAAAAAAGAAGTTATACAATTTTAAAGAATTTATCTCATATAGTTTTTCAAACAAATTTTTACTTTCAGGAAAATAATGCTAAAAACAGAAATTGCATGTTGCCTAAATTTTGTTAAACTGTGGTTAGGTATAAATTAGGGAAGCGCACGTGAGCAGAAAATTGTGAGTGGAAGTTGAAATTACTAACGTTATCGTGAGTGAGTGTAAAAAAAATTTCGAGGGTGATTGTGCGTGAGTCATATTTTTGTTTTTCAATTTTGAATTGTTCTTTATTTTGAAAAATTTATATTTTCGTGGTTTATAGCTCCAAAATTATGACAAACCCATGTTATCATAACAATTCGATGTTTCACTTTTTAGGATTTTATTTCCGTTTGAGTTTAGATCGTTATATTTGAGTGACCTAGGAGAATCCCGTGTGAGTAAAAGTTGAATTAACTTATGGAACTACTTCTTTTTTTTAAATGTAAGTACTTCTTATTTTTTCTAGGGAACTATTTATTTATTTTTTTTTTGTGTAAGTACTTCGTAGTTTTACAATGGAACTATTTCTTTATTAAAAAATGTATGTAGTTCTTAAAAATATAAAGTAAATGGTTCTTCTGTAAAAAAATAATCAATTCTAAAGAATCAATTATTTTAGTCTCACGCCCTGTTAAAAGAATCGAGTAGGTAATCTAGTAAGGAATGCGTTCTGCCCAAAAGGCTTGATTACAAACCCGCTTACCTTTTTGGAAATTTTTTGCTGGGAGGGAATACCATTGCAACGATTTTAAGTAGAAAATTAAATTTTTTGAAACACCGCAAAAATTGACAAAGACTTTTTGGAAAACACAAAATAAGGAAGTAAATTTCCATGAAAACGACAAAAATATTTAACATGTGCGTAATATTTTTCAATTCAATAAAAAAGTGTAGATTTGAGAATTTTTTAGTGTCCGACCGAACAGTTCGTCCAGAAAATGCATTTGGTCTGTATTCGGTATTTTAAAGCATTATGGACAAATTTGGCGGATGGAAAAATGTTTATTGGACTGATTAGATGCTATTTTGAAGAAAAGTCTGTAGTTAAGCAATGAATTCTCTGTTCGGCCTCAGAAAGTTCGGCCAAATCGAAAATAGTTCGGCGGCCCGAACTTTAAACTTCGGCTTTTCTCTTAAATTTTATACACAAAATCGAATTAAAATCGGCTCAGCAAACATGTTTCCAATACCAAAATTTGTCATCATTACCTCTAGATATCAAAAAAACCGACAAAATATAGTTTTTTGGCCGAACTGTTCGGTCGGATACTAAATTTTTTGTAATTTTTAAAATCTAAACCGCCATAACTTTTGCGCCCCTTGCAGAAAGTGATTGACGCAAACGGATTTGATAAATAGTGGTTTATTATCGTGTAACATCCGCAATTTTAAATATTTTATTCTATTTCAAAAACCATTATTTTTAGGTATAACTATTAAAATATTTGAATTTCCTTGAAAGTACGAAACTAAAGTGGTAAATTTTTTAGTACAATGGGAAATGCTATTAATTTTGTATTGCACCGTATGCGTTAACGCAAAACACATAATATTAATGTTTTTAATGTTTTAGAGAGTCCTTAAAACAAGATTTCCGAAAAGCCAAAATAATAACAAATTAAAAATTAAATTTGTGAATATTAATTAGCATGTTAATATTAATTGCCATATGGCAAATTTGAAAAAATGGTCAAAAACCTCGATCTTTTTCCAAAAAATTTTAAAAATTGGTTATCTTACAAAAAGAATTGTTTGCTTATATTTTTTAATATATCGCTCATTTACTTCAAGAACGTCATAACTCAATAAACATGATTTTTGAGTTAATGACGCAGACTTATTCGTTATATCCCGTATCATATTGTGTAAGAAAATCGTATTGATATCTTGTATACTCACTCACCTCTTGAGAGAACGTATGTCGTTATTTTTTTCTTCTAGGTGCACTCAGGGAACTTCTGCTTTAAAAATATGTAGTTGCTTGGGTTGTAATACAGTTTCTTTATTTTTAATGTAAATGTCAGTCATTTGTAGAACAAATTAAAAATTTTACTAACATTGTAGGTTACATTTAAAAAACAAACTCACATCAAATGACTGTTTTATGATTTTAGATTCATTTTTTCCAGTAGTTTTTTTGTTTTTAAAACAAATAAAAAAAAAAATGTTTGTTTAATTTTTAACAACTATGTGGTTCATTTTTACTACAATTGTTAGTCATTTCTTGAACATTAAAAAACAAATGACAATGTTAGTTGAATTTAATGAAATGTAAGTCGTCCTTTATTTAAATGAAATTTCATTTGTTTTTGACTACAATTGCAGTCGTCTTTACCTGTATAATATCCTAAGTGTGGGAGTAAATTGAAAACTTTAAGCTCGTTTTCTACAAATCAAAATTTTTGACTTATGACGTTATTGAAGTAAATGAGCGATATATTTGTTACAAAATAATACCAAATTTAAATTTTTTAAATATCTTTAACCCTCTGCGATTTATATGCTGTAAAAGTTTCAACTTTGGTTGCCTATAATTTTACTAGAGGACGCTTTATGGCAAAATTACAAAAATTTCTTAATGAAACATGGTAACTAATATATATCTGGAAAGTTTCAGAGGAAAGTTTCAGAAGGTGTAGAATATTTACCTAAATTTTAAAGGAAAAATATATTTTTAAGGGACGTCCTAGCGAGTGCTGTTTTTAGTTCAATTACAGTTGAACCTCGATTATCCGGGCCTCTATTAACCGGGTATATCTGTTAATCGGCATGCTGGTGGTTTGATTTATACATCTATTAGCAGTGTTTACCTCTGTTATCCGTGCTATTATTTTGTTTCCTCTATTAACCGTGCTTCACCTCTATTATCCGTGAAGCACACATATTTATTTGTTTGTTTTTTCTTTTCACCTACATACAAAGAGTTAAAATTCGGGAAAAATAAATGACTTCAATTAACCGTGTTTTCGATTATCCGTGCTGAGTCCGGTCCGGTGCAACCCGGATAATCGAGGTTCAACTGTATAATCAATGATTCGATTCATTTGCATTTTAATTATTTCTTTAATAAATTGGGTACCTATTGAAAAAAACTATTTCTAGAGCCAAAAGAACGATTGAGCTACAAGAGTGAATAATGCTGAACTAGGTCATATAGTTCAAGTTGGTGAGTAGCTCGGTTAAACTAGTTCGTTGACGAACTACACAAGTCTAATTTTGAGTGTATAAATGGACCTGTTTTATAGCAATCTGTATCAAATTAAAAGTAACTTCTTAAGCTAAACAATTTATTTGGAATGCTCTTTATAGATAACCCTGTATTATGGTTAACTAACATACAAATTGTATATTGATGTATTGGCACTACTACATACAACAATTTTCAATAAGCCTCAACAATAAATTCCTTTTACAATGGCTACATTTAACCGTTATATTTTCACAGTTATTTTTAAATCTTTAGGCCTTATTTGTGTATGTATATATTTAATATTTTTTTTACAATCAATTAAATGTATGACAACCATCTTTATGTATGTGTGTGTAGTAAAATTTTTTTATATTTTATTTATGTGTGTGTATAACAATAAATGTGTATATAATTATTTTAACCATCAATAAGTGTGTGTGTGTGTGTAAAAATACAGTTTTTTAAACTTAATTTTACTAATTAATTTTATTGATATATATAAAAATCCCTTTTTTCAATGCTTGAAACCTCCACAAAAACAACAACGCAAATGTATAATTTAAACCTCAAATAAACCACTCAAACAGCCATGCCTGGCAAAAAGAATACCATCGTTTATGCCTGTTGTCCGGAACCATATGTGGATGTTACATTTACGATACAAATACGAAGGCGTACTTTATATTATTTTTTTAATTTAATTGTACCATGTGTGCTGATATCATCGATGGCTTTATTAGGATTTACATTGCCACCCGATTCGGGTGAAAAATTAACATTAGGTATGTATGACTCAAATTACAATTTATATTCCCTGTTTTTTTTTGTAATACTTTTAATTTTAGTTTTATTTTAATTAAAATTAAGTAAATTTTTTAGTATATAAGTTTTTTTTTCATAATTGAAAACATTTTATTACAGCTGATTATATTGAATTGAATTATATGAAATTTATTAAAGTTTACCACCACAAAAAAGAAAAGAAAAACCTAAACGAATTGAAATCTTACGTCGTTATTGAAAAAAATGTTAAACCTATTTTACCAGCTTTTACTAGCGGTAGCGAAATGAGGAAATGCTGGATTGTGTATTTAAATTAAATAATTAAAAAAAAAAATACCTAAAATATGAAACAATAAATTGCGTTAAAGTTTTCTTAAACTTTTTCCAAATAAACATAAATAAACTGCATGTTTAATGCTTCTTTTTTTGCTAAAACTAAATAATTTTAAAATATATTTTTAAAGTCAAGTTAGCCTTAAAAATTTAACTTAGATTTGAAGTAAAAATTTTTTTACTTTTTATATTACACTGATCATAATGCATGCGTAAAATTACGAAAAAATGTCAAAATAATCAAAATATTCGTAAAATAAACGAAAATTTGTTCATTTTACGAAAGTATTTGTAGTTTTGACAAAAATTTCGTATTTTTATGCATGGATTATTATGAGTGTACAAACTATTATGTTTATTAATAAATTGAAACGCTTTGATTGGAGGAATTTTTCCATTAGATAAATGTTTAAAACAGGCTCAGAATTTAAGCACTTTTTTTATTAAAAGGTCCTCAGATTCTACACTGAGAGAATTTTCTGCATGATATCAATGGATTTTTGCATTAGATCTATGATATGACACTGGAATAGTCCATGCAAACTTTTCATTAAAATAATGAAGCTTTTCATAAAATTTTATAAAAAATTTTATTTAATAAAACGTTCATATGCCTAATGAAAAAGTTTCATTAAAAAAAGTTTCATATAAATGAGAACCTTTTTTTCATATAGTTTAAGAAATGTTTCATTCACTTTGTGAAGTAAATCCATTGATATCTGCATGGTATCAATGGATTTTTGCATTAGATCTATGATATGACACTGGAATCGTCCATGCAAAATTTTCATTAAAATAATGAAGTTTTTCATACAATTTTATAAAACATTTTATTTAATAAAACTTTCATATGCCTAATGAAAAAGTTTCATTAAAAAAAGTTTCATATAAATGAGAACGTTTTTTCATATAGTTTAAGAAATGTTTCATTCACTTTGTGAAGTAAACTTCATTAGTTTAGTTAAACATTTCATTAAAATACGTCCAAGAAACTTCTCACTGTGCAACGGATTTTTAAGAGTTTTTTTCTTAAAGTTATCCTTAAAAAATATCTTTGATTTTGAGGACACAAAGAGAAATTTAGTGAACGAAAAATAAAAAGTGAACGAAAGATTTCTTAATATGAATGTAAAGTTTCATACTTTTAATAAAATTGATTTTTAATGAAACTTCTTCATTGACTGGAATGAAACTTTTAATAAATAAACTGATATTGTTCATAAAATTTTATGAAAATTTGGATTCGTTTAATAAAATGTTTCAATGGACGCATTCTAGTGCCACTTCATTACTTCTATATAAAAATTTATAAATATCATGGAAAGAATTCTCTCAGTGGAGGATTTATTCTTATTAAAATCTACTTAAGACTTGTTCCTATTCAAGGACATTACCTTGTGAACATCTCTCAAAGCATCTTTAAGTTTTTAAGTGTTGTTTTTAACGTATTATGGGCAAACTGTTCGGTTTTCAACCTGATATTTTAAACTACTATATTTTTTCCGCTAGATAAAGTAAACAACGGTCGACAAAAAAAAGTTTCTTGGGTTTCTGTTTTAATGCAGAAATTCTGATTGTAGACATTGTAGTTTTCACAACAAAATTCCGTAAATTCAACAGAATTTTAGCTGCAACACCCATTATTTTCTGAAATCGAATGTAAATATCGTTGTAGTAACTGAATTTATAAGTTGTTACCCTTAATATACAATTTTCAATTCGGTTGGCACTTTATTTCTCTGTGTGTAGCTTTAAAAGTTAGTTCCAAAATATACCATAATATATGCATTTATAACAAAATTTGAACAAAAAAAAAAATATGCAACAACAAATCGATGCTATTTTGTTAAAAATTCTTCGGTTCGGAAAAGTATTTAGTCAAAATCATTTTTGGGCTACAGACAACGAACATGCATTTGCATGAAATTCCTTGCCCTAGTGATAAGTTACAAATGCTCCTGCACAGTTAGCCAATTCGTGTGCGAATTTCAAAAGCAAATTTTGTACAAACAAATACTTTAAGAACATTATATCAATGTGATGCAAATATATTTGAAATCCCATGAAATTTAGCTTGAAAATAGAACTACTCCTAAAATTTCATTTAATTAAACATACATTTACTTTTGTTTTTGACTGTTAATAAAATAAAATACAAAATCAGTAGAAACTATTATTTTTACTAATAAAATTACTACATTTATTTCTTTTTTTTTTACAAAAAACGACTGCTCAAAATTAATGCCGTAATTTTATGTGCTTTGTTTTTTTTTATCGATTTGCAAATGTAGTTCAAAATACATTTCCTCTGCAAATTAATATTTTTTTCTAATTTGAATACAATATACCTGAAATACTACTCATACAACTAACAAATTTCGACAGCAGAAGTTAACTGAATGCAAACTGAAAAATCTTACGAGTTTTTAATAGAAAAAGTACTACAAATATGAGAGCCAAGAATCAAAAATTAATTTTTAACAACCCGACGAAAAAAGTTTATATATAGTTATATATAGCGTGATATAATTTGATGTAGTTATATAATTTATATGTGACCATATGTAACGATATATATTCACATTTCACACTTATTTTTAGAAAAAATTTCTAATATAACGCTATATATCATCATATATCATTATATATTATATTACTTATGAGTTAATCTGTTTTGTCTCTTCATATATACTTGATATAGCTAAATATGAAATCATATATGATTATATATATATGATGCAATAAAATCAATTATATAATATAAAAAAGGAAATTCAATGTTTTTATTGCTACGTTTCCACTTGCGGTGTTTTTTAACGTGTTTTTAAACAAAACATGTTTTGTACATGTTTTCCCATAAATTTTTTTCACCAAAACACATGTTTTGCTCAAAACAGTATAAAGCAAAAATATATGTTAAAAAAGATCAGAAGTAAAACACTTTCAAAAGCTGCACTTAAAACAACACTGATAATAATCCATGCGTACAATTACGAAAAAAGGACAAAATAACCAAATTTTTTGTAAAATAAACGAAAATTTGTACATTTTACGAAAGTTTTTGTGCTTAATTATGCATGGATTATTATGAGTGAACGTTCAAAGTTAATGTATTAAATAATATTTATTAGTAAATTATCATTTTAAGTCAGAAAATCGTAAAAAAGCAATTATAATTCCAAAATCTTAGGGAAACGCTTTTTAAATGCTCAAAATATGAAAATCCAAAAAAGTGAAATAAAACATACCAGAGAAAAAAAGTAATATTTCTCTGATAATTAAATATAAACATATATGGTAGAAACAAAAAAGAAAAAATCGATTACTTTCACATATAATTATATATGGCGTTACATATTAGTCAAAATTGATTTATATTTGAATCTTCATTATTATTTAAAATGTGAAACAAAATATAAATGCAGATTTCCAAACAATTTTAAAAGATTTTATGAAGTTATATTAAATTGTATCAAATTATATATAACTTGAACAAATTAGATATAACCATTTTTCGGATCAAATTATATCAGATGAAATCCTATGGCATCACATGAGATAAGGTTGTCTATGCAATTTTTCCGATCAGCTAAGATATGGTGCGATATGAAATTATATATATGATTATATATGTTTATATATACCAATGTCGGGAATTTTTTCATCGGTTAGGAAGTAAATAATTTCACAAAATAATCTTTAATTTCGGAGCAATTTTCTGTTTTTTATTAGCGGATTTTAACTTATTTTTAAAAAACTATATACTTAAGTAGTAATAAAAGATTTAAACTTGACTTTTAAAATATATTTCTTAAAAGTAGACATAAAAAATTAACTAAAAATTTATAAACAAAAAACCCGTTTACTGTAAATCAAACATAAAATTGATATAAAAATTTTTAAAAAGCAAATTAAAAAAATAGTTTGTACGTCTTTATTTTTAAACAACTTTAAGTTAATTAGTTTTTAAACAAAATATATTTTTTTCTAAAATTTTATTTATTTTCTTTAAGTTTTTGTTTATTAAATTCTTTTTTCAAATTATTTCAGGCGTTACAATACTACTATCACTAACAGTATTTCTAAATCTTGTTGCTGAATCAATGCCGACAACGTCGGATGCTGTTCCTCTTATAGGTACACAGATCACAATAGTTAAAATTATAATTTTTTGTTCTTAGAAAAAAAAACTAATAATGGAATTGAAAAAAAACATAAAATTAGAAAAAACAAAAGCTATAAAAAAAAAGAATTAAAATTCAATGTAAATATTTTTCTTAAGGAAAAACTTTTTTCCCTTAAGGAGAACATTTAATTTATATTAATTTTAATTTATATAGTTTTTAAATTTAGTTTTTTATAAATTTTAGCATTTAAAATAAACATTTTTTGGTTTGTAGTTGTCTATGATAAAGAAACCAAACAAAAACATTATCAAAATCTGTGAATGTGTTACATAATGACCAGAGTTTATTCCAATTAACACAAAATATATTTTCAATAAAAAAATATTCAATAATGAAAAATGCCAATTATTTCTAGATTTTTGTTTAATATAGAGGAATGGAATGAATAGAATGGTATAGTTAAAAAAAAAATATTTTTATTTCAATAATTCTTTAGTAGTTGCAAAAAAGTTACAGAGTTAAACATATAAAATTACAAATTATTTGTATTTAAATTTACATAATTTATAGTAAGACAACAGTTTTCTACTCTAAATTAGTTAAATTTCCCCTGTGTGGTCAAATGAATCAATCGTGAACATTATGTGTGTAATTTTACATACAAAAGTAGTAGCATTTACTTTATAATATTTAAATGTTTATGAAAACGCAAATTTAAAGCTCAATATGTTTAATTGTTATAATATAAATGATCATTATTTACTAAACTTTGAATATTTTATGTTACACATTTGTTGTTTAAATTTAAACACTACGTGCTTATATAACACACAAATTTACTTTTATAAAATGGGTAAATTTTCGTATAATAAAATGCATAGTGCTTAAAAATATAAATACCAATTTTGTAAATTAATATTGTACACTTTTTTTAATAATAGGAATAATGTGTTTAAAACTAGTCATTAGAAGTTTAAAATTTAACATTATGTGTTAACAATTAAACTTTGTATTATGCCTAATATTTGTTAGTGAAAATATAAAGTTTACGCACATAGTTTGTAATATGTACTATCTCACACAATTTAAATATACTCATTTAGCATGTAAAACTACAAACATATTGTAAACATTTGTTTTATCTACGCATGTAGATAAAATTTGTTTAAAGTTAAGTAGAAAACTAGTTTACCATTATAAATTTAGAAAATTTTAAGTCAATTAAAGCGGATTCTCGGATTTGGTGGAACTTATATATAACAGGAACTCATTCCTGTTATATAAATGCAAGTAGTTGAATGAAATTTTGCGTCATATCTAAAATCAACTTCTAGTTTCTTTTCTGTTTAAAATCAAAAATATTAAAAAAAAATTAATTCAAATTCGACGGAATACTTTTTTCTTTTCTCTTTTTAAACAGAAAAGGTATTTCTCATATTTTAATCAAATATAAAATGTAACCGCAAGCTAAAATTATGGATCTCATATTGCTTCAAAAATCGACTAACAAGGTTAGTCTCTCTATGACTTCTTCCCGATTAGATTAAAATATGCGACAGAAAAC
This sequence comes from Delia radicum, assembly GCA_021234595.1. Classification (NCBI taxonomy): domain Eukaryota; kingdom Metazoa; phylum Arthropoda; class Insecta; order Diptera; family Anthomyiidae; genus Delia; species Delia radicum. Next base: position 221,959,556 of record CM037854.1, read on the forward strand.
AAATTTTTCGTGGTAGTACAATGGAAAAAAAGTCGAAAAAAAATAGAATCCATTCGACTTCCATTCTGAAATTTGCAGGGAATATTAAGGTTTTATTGAGCTTTACGAAAACATTTTTTTCAGATTTTTCGACTTGTTCGAAGATGGTGGAACACAGAAATTAATTTAAAAAAAATCAAATTTTAAAAATAAAAAAAATTAATTTAAAAAAAAAATAATTTTTAAAAAGAAGGTTCAAATATCTTGAAATTATTAAACTTTAAAATCCATACACTAGTTTTAAAAAAACATTAGTTTAAAAGTTGTCATGTCGGAAGATTTTTCATTATTTTGACTATTTTCAAATGCCTTTTAAAAAAAAATGTTTAATTTTTTTCTGGAAACACGTGTAAAATACTTTTAAAATGAAGAATACGTGCTAAAATTTTGAAAGACATAGGAGACATCAATGTCAATTTTTAGCAAAAATCGTACGGTCTGACATGGAATGACTCATATGAGAATTTCATTAAGGTTGTAGAGAACCCATTGGGAAACTCTTGAAAGGTGCTTATTTTGTAATGTACTTAGGTCAGCTCGTTTGTCAGTCAGGAAGTTACACCCCTTGTTCCTCTTTTTGCACTAAAAACTAAAAAAGCAGCTTACCTCTGACATTTTTGTCAGTACTACACCAGAATCCCGTTCAGCATTTGGAGCCCAGCTAGAATGATGTGCGTTGGCGTCACATCACAAAACTAAGTGACGCCCGTCGAGATCATCCTCCCATACAATGTTGCCAGAACGGAGGTTTTCTCATAAGTTTTGCCTTTCTTGAAAAAAGAAGTTTTTTTTAATTCGCTGTCAAAATATATGTGAAAGTGTTTACGAATTTTTAATGTCAGCAAGTTTTTAGAAAGTTGGTAAAATATAAAGGACTTGAAACATGACAACATTGCGATTGAGAGAGATTTAAAATCAGCGGTTTCGCGCCATCTGATGGAGAGTTGGTGAACTTGTTGACGAGCTATGACAACAACTATGGCATTACGCTAATCATTACACCACAGCAGGTGCGTGAGCCTTGGATGGGATATTGCGTTTACGCATTGTAAAAGTTTCGCACCTAAAAAGACTTGCTGATAGATGCTTAATAGATTTCCGCTAATTTAGCTTCGATCCACACCAACTGGATCTTTGAAATGGTACCCTCTCTTTTCCCCTATCTAAACCAGCCATCACATGTTAAATTTAAATTTAAATTTTAAATATTTGTTTAACAAAAGTTTGAGAAAACTAAAATCGGAGTTTTAAAAATGATACAAAAAATGTATATCTGGTTTAAGGGAAACAAAAAACCACTGAGATATTTTTCAACCAATTTAAATTTAAATATATTTTTTGAAAGATAATTAAGTAAGGATAACGATTCTGTCATCATTTGATGAAAAAAAATAATATATTCAATAACAATTTTTTTTTTAACTAAAACAAAATCATTTTTGTTTACGTTGTAAACATTAATCCAATGTTCGTTCGGGTGTCTATTTTTTAACCGATTGTAGCCAAATTTTAAATCCGTAATTTTTTAATTTAAAATTAGTCTATTCGGAACTGTTTAAAATTCATTTTGAAAATGTTTCATTCATTACTAAAACCCTCTAACACTATGGACAACACTACGTATGGGTAATAATAATATATTCAAATATTACTCATACGCTCCGTAAACCCGAATTAGATTATATATTATGTTAAAACAAGTAATCAATGGTACTGATATACATATAAATGAACAAATTAATAATATATTTTATCAATGACCATAAAATATGTGACAAATTTAAAATTTTTTAAATTTCCAAAGCTAATTATTTAAGCTTAAAAGTTTAATAATATCAAAAATGCTTTAATTTTTGTATTAAAAGTACAAAAATTGTTTTCTCGGACTTTCTATATTTTCATATATATTTGGAATGTTGTTCTATCTCAAGTCCAAAATCTAATATGATATTGTCATATTTGATTTTATTTGTAACTTTTTAAAAAGTTTTTTTATTTATATGATAGAAAGTATAATTGTTTTATAGGATTCAATTGTCCTCAATACGAAAACGATGATTGGTAACAAACCGATACATTACATACATCAGACTAAATTAACTTTATGAGAATTTTTTCTGCTTTAGTGTATAAACCGGCTGATTTAGTGTATAAACCGGCTGATTCATAAAATCAAAACTTTTTGAAAATATATATTAAATATTTAATTAAAAACGAATTTTTTGCACACGAAATTTGCACTTTTTATAACATATAGTGAGAACAAATTTTAAAAAACTTAAAAAAAAACTGCAAAAATTTAAAAATATTTTCTGTATTAAAAACATAGCCAAACTGGAAAAATATGATATTGAAAAAAATCGCTGATATTGGAAAAAAATATGAAACTTAAAAAAAAAAAAAAAAATAAATCCAAAAAAAAAACATAAATCCCCAAAATTTCAAAAAATTACAAAATTCAACTTCGATATAATTTTTATTAAAAATAAAAATTATGTTTTTCTCGACCTACAATTGCACAATGAAAATTATTCAAGTTCGAGGCCATACTCTATATTTCTTAATTAGGATATTGTCCTAACAAATAATCTATAGAGTTTTTTGTTTTCAAATTTATTATTTGACCCTTTGAGGAATGTGTTGATAGATCTATTTCATGAATTTTCTAGGTTCCCATCATCAGAACACGTTTTGAAAGCGGGAACAATCCCATGCCAAACATCAAATATTCATATAAACTAGTTTACTCACTACATGAGAACTAATATATGAGCTTGAAGTTAAAGATTATATCCATTGATCAAACAATAAATTGAAAACTTGTCTGTTATGTGTAAGGTCCACCTCTGGTGGATATTCAATACACGTTTTCCGTCCTTCCCTCCTCTTTATATTTTTTTTAGTTTATAAACAACACAGGGGGAGTAAACTAGACGGTACTATGTCCTTCATACAAGTTCGATATAATTTTTATTAAAAATAAAAATTATGTTTTTCTCGACCTCCAATTGTGCAATGAAAATGAAAACTATTTAAGTTCGAGGCCATACTCTATCTTTCTTAATTAGGATATTGTCCTAACAAATAATCTATAGAGTTTTTGTTTTCAAATTTATTATTTGACCCTTTCAGGAATGTGTTGATAGATCTATTTCGGGAATTTTCTAGGTTCCCATCATCAGAACACGTTTTGAAAGCGGGTAACAATCCCATGCCGAACATCACATCCATTGTCGTTTACTAAAGACAAACTTTAAATGGTTTAATAGCCATACATTGCAATTGCCCCATTTTTATCATTGCAGTCCAGCTCGGATACGACCTTAGAGGCGTTCAGGCATAATCCAACGGATTATTAAAAAAAAATCTTTAAAATTTGGGGAAAAAGTCTTTACAATTACAATATTTTTAAATTTTGGCGATTTTTTCAATTAGAGCATTTTTTTAAATTTTCACAAGCTTTTGTTTCTTATCTTTTCTACATTTTTTTTTCTCAAAATTTCGTGTTTTTTTTTTTATTTGGAGCGATTTTTTTTCCAATTTGCTGGAAGATATGTTGAAATTAAAAACAATATTCAATTAAATTTTAATAGAAGTTTAATAGAAATAAATTAAACTTTTCATTGACAAATATTTTAATTAAAACTCGATTTTAGTTTCTTTTGTGCACTCAATTTTACCATAAAGCATTTCTATTGTCAAATTTGTGTGTAAATTTCTGCGGTTTCGGGTAAATTGTATTACCGCGGGAACCCGAACTATTATTTAAATATTTTTTTAATATTTCGTAATATTAAAGACTTTTATATCAAATCATTATTCTTAAAATAAAACCCTTGACAATGTAATAATTAAAAAAAAAAAAATCCACCGATTTATTTCCGCTAAATTAAAAAAAAAACTCTGTAACTTTTTTGCAACTAGAATTCTATAAAAAAAAAGAAAATACTGGAATATATTTATTTTTTCAACATTTTGTAAAAAATAAAAGGAATTAAGAAAAATGTTTATAACTACATACAGTTTCAAGAAAATTGTAGTATATAAAGGATTTTCAAAATTAGTAGATTTCTTTCTATATAATTTTCTTTTAAATAACCTTAACTTTTTTTGCAATTAACTTGTTTCCCTTGTTTTTTTAATTCCCAATAATTGGTATTTGAAACACTGAAAATGAAAACAAAAAAAAAAACAACCCAATAAAACCCTTTTAGTTTCTACACAAAAATAACCCAGCAAACCAAAAAATGTTTGATTGATTTAAATGTATTTGTTTTCCTTAACACTAACACCACCAACATTTCTTGATTTTCAATGAACTAAAAAAAAAAAACACACAAAAAACTACATGTTTCTTGATGTTTTGATATAATTTTGTTAATGTTTTATTAATTTTCTTTAATATAATTTTTTTAATTTAGTTGCATATGATTTTTAAAAAGTCTATGTGTTAATGCTTACAACATTAAAACAAACTTAGTTTTAAATATACTAAACAAAATTTAAAAAAAAAAAATCAAATTATTGTTTGTAAATCTAAATGTATTGGTTTTAAAATTTAAAACAAATTAGAAAATATGTTTTATGTTTAAAAATATTAATGTTTTCTGTTTTATTTTTTTTTTTTTCTTCAAATTTTCATACAAAATTATTTTTAGTTTTATCATAATTTTTAAAAATCTTAAAAAATACAGGGTGTTTGTTTTAAACAAAATTAAAAAATAAATTATAGGCTTTTTTAGGGACTTCTAAAAGCTGCATTTTTTTTATTTTCATTAAATTTTTTTTTTCTTTCTCGGTTGTATATAATTTCCATTTCAAATTTAAGTTATTATGCATTTTTACCTAAACAAAAAAATCTATAAAAAAAAAAATCTTAACAAGTAGCCATGCTTTTTTCTAGTTAAATAAGTAGTAACAAACTCAAAAAAAAAGTCTAGTAAAATGTATGTATATAAATTAATGAACAAAAAAAAATCCATCCAAAAACCTTTATTTCGCTACCAATTCATTATGAAAATTTTCCAAACAAGAATCAAAACAACTAATCATAATAACTCCAAATCGTACTCGTTCGTATCAATTCGAAAACGTTAAAAAAAACCATTCAAACAAAATGCAAGTATCCATTTTATATCGAAACAAACTACAACATACAATTCATAAATTGTCATTTGATACTTGGTTTTGAAATACAGAATAAATTTGTTTAGCCAGAATCCAATATATGACAAACATATATTGACAAAATTTTCAAAACATATAACGTCATTTTTAAATTAAACTTTTTTTGGTTGAAATATGTTTCTTAAGTGTTGTAAGCTGCGTTGGTAGGTATACCAATAATAAACATAAAACATTTATTTATTTTTTATGTATAATTTTATTTTATTTTAAATAAATATTTTTAATAGCAAAAATTTTGATATCATAATTGAGTTATTTCTTTGAGTGTCTTAATACAGAGTGACTCAAAATTAAATTTAAAATGTTTGTATTTAAACAAAGGGTTTGCCAGATTTTTTATTTAAAAGAAAAGTTTATCACATAATTTAAACTGTGAAAATAATGTTGAAACTAAAACGATATTCATTATATTTATTTCCAGACCTGATACTGTGCTTTTCTACAGACAATATCAAAATTCAAGCTCTTTTAAGGCCATGCTTTAATTAAAGCCATAAATAATAAGGCAATGGCTTTAATATATTGTTAAAATTGAAAAAAAATAAAAAAGTAATTATATTAATGTTTTTAATCATTTTAATTAAGATTCCTGTCCCATAAAAAGACAGAAATCTTAATTTAAGTAGATCATGCTTAAAATTTGTTTGGAGTTTCATAAAAGTTTGCGGTTCAAATTTTTGAAATGTAATGGTTAGCGCGTTGGACTTTTACACAGAAGGTCCCGGGTTTGATCCCCGGTGCCGGCAACATCAAAATAATATGTATGAGTTTTTTCTATCCCTCATACGTATCGCAATGTCCACCTTCGGTGTTCCCATAGCAATTAACCCCACCGAAGTAAATAATGAATCAGGGCTATGAACCAAAAAGCTTCAATAAGTTCGCCAACTCTCCATCAGGTGGCGAGTAACAACTGTTCTAATACTTATCATCTCGCGCAATTACAGTGTTGCCATGTCTGAAGCCCTTCATCTTTACCCACCTTTCATCTCTATACTATCCCTTTCCAAAGAAAGCAACACACTAAATATAGGAAGTATTTCCTGAGTGTTGCCTCTCTTTAAAAAAAAAAACAAAAAAAAAAAGATAATGAAAATTAAAAGTGTCCATTATCAAGTCAAATGGTGTACATATATATTTTTGGTTTCAAAATTGCACCCAAAGCATTTTGGAAAGGTAGTCAATGAGGAGACTTTTAAAACAACATTTCAAGTTCCTTAACTTCTGATTTTTAGGGCAGATAAAAGTGGGGTCTAAAAGTGAGATTAATAAAAAGTAATTCCATAACATTTGTATTTTAAAAATCTAAAAAATTTCTCTCTGATAGCAAATTTTTGAGTCCATTTTAAAGTCTTAAACCTAGGAAATTCCGCTCTTTTTTCAATCCTGCTTTCCCGAGAAATTTTTAATTCGTATAATTGTATACGTGTCCAGAGTTAGGCAGACAAGGTAACGGAACTGATCGTCTTTAACTTGGTAAAGTACAGAACCAATCCTTGCTATGGTAACTAACTAAGAAGATTCACGACCTCCGACCCTCCGGGGCAGGTGGACACCGGGCAATGATATTATAGCACCCGCTATGATATTAGCAAATGTGAACAAAGTTTCATCTGTTCTTGAGCCAACCCGACATATTCGGGGATTACGGAACTATTATGGCTGGATAGTGCAATAGGGATGGTAGCGGAAGAACCATTAAAAGTCAACGGTAGCGCCCATAAGCTTTTAGCAAGCCTACGCCTGTTCTTAGTCAAAAAGAAGTGTCAGGCTCCACTAAGATCTTCTTTGTCCTTACATGCATCAAAGAAATCCTGGCAAACTAGTCAACAAAAACATGAATAAAACGCAAACAGAAAATAATAATCTCCCAGGAGGTCACAGACGTTTGTCAAATCCTCCCGCTTTGGCGGCAAGCTCCACTGTCTGGGAGGGAGCAATTCATAGTTTAGACAGTATTTTAGAAACCTCTACAAATAAAAAAAACTGAGAGGCCCTATGCTCCACAGGGAGTTAAGCGGAAATGAAGAAGAAGAAGAAGAAGAAGATAATTGTATATGTGGCTTCCAGCTAAAAATATTTGTATGCTAAAACTACATGTCGTAGGAGTAATTACTAATATTAAATAAAATTTCTCATACGCCATGTAGTTTTGACATACAAATATTAAAATATTTAAGATGTTATGAGAAGATATTGAACGAATATTTTCTACAAAACTAAACCGATTTACATTATAAAACTGTTTAGATCGATTAAAAAAATTTTTGGTTTTATTTGGCCGATTTTTTGATAAATTTAGTTTTCTATTACAGTAAAAAATAATATTTTCTCGAAATTTTCTTAAAGAAGTAGTTATAATATACGATTTGTATATCATTTGATTAAAAACGCAATAAGAAATATTAAAACTTCCTGCTATGCGATCATACTACGGTCAAAACTCGAAAGTAGCAACAACTAGGACAAGGCACGATATACCTATACTTAATTCTGAAGCACTATGGTCACAAATGTCGTAAATTGAAATTTCATGTTATATTCTACAATCTAAAAAAATATTAAATAAATGTTTTTACGTTTTTAGCAAAAGGTTTTGAGATGACCAACTTTAAAACTCTTTAATTTACCCTGGATGAAACAGGGTGTCTCCTAATAGTCCTTGAAAATATTTTTGAAATCCGATTATAACTATAAAAGTATCCTTATAAGAAAAGTTTTTACTCCACTGTGCTAAAATTAGCAACTCTGTAGTTTACCATTTGTTAAAACAATAGGGGGTGTTCCACAACTATGCGAGAAGTTTTCTCACCGAAATATACAACTCTGTAATGTTTAATAGTGAGATAATTTCAAAATTTATCAAAGATATCACTATTAAAAATTACCATTACAATTGCAAATAAATCCTTTTTAAAATGTTTAGCACAAATAAAATTCATCTGGCAACACTTTGTGAAAAATCTTTATCTTTACTTTAACTTTACTACATAATTATGATCTCAAACTTTGCTGTTAAACTAATTTAAAAAAACCGTGCGATAATATTCTCAAATACAAATACAACACTGTTAAATAAACAAAAAAACAGAGTTGCATTTGATATACCAAACTACACTGTATATAAGAAACACACTAAAAAAAATCAAACCAAACTAAAATCATTAAAAAATTAAAACACTAAAAATAATGTCATGTAAGTACATAAAACATTAACAATATTCAAAACAAACAAAATCATAACATTAAAATCAACAAAAAAAAACTGCAAAATCTACAAAAAAAAAATGTCAACTAAATAGCCCAGCAAACATTTAAAGCATGAACAAATCAAAACAATGATACAATGACAAAAAAGCACTCTAGAACTAAACATTTAAAAAAAACTAACTCAACTCATTAACAGCAAATAAAACTCGTAGCTATACAATTACTAAAAAACTCATCAATATTTCTTGCACCAACAATACCAAAAAAGAAACATTAAAATTTTAAAAACCATAACAAATTAAAATCCTTAACTAAAATTTAATTAATCAAATTAACTAAACAAAATTTTTAAACAAAGTCTTAAAAAAAAGCACTTAAAACATTTTCTCACTTTTATAAATAAAGCATTTTTTTCTAAAAAGCTTTTTTTAAATTAAACTCTAAATCTTAAACTATTTTAAATAAAACGCTTGAAAATTTCAACTTAACAATAAAATAATCCAAAATTTATCATGAAAATTGAATATCAAAAAATTTCAAATTTCATTTCAAAATAAAATTAAACGCAGTAGATGGTAGAGTTGCAACTCCACATAATAGGATGCCTCATTGTCATCTATTATGTCATGATTATCAAAACAAATTAACGTCTCAGATTCTCTCTGAATCACATTTCAAAAAATATTAATCATTTTTTCAAAAAACATTTTTAAACATCTCTTTACAAACAGTGAGAACATGAAACACATTTCAAAACTTTACATGCAAAACAAAAGCGCATTAAATATTTCATAAATTCGCGCAAACGAACAAATAATTTAACTAAAATACTAAATAAGGGCAAATAGTTAACAGTCGGTTTCTTTTTAGAAAATTATTTTTATATTGGAATAACTCTTTCTTTTCAGAAGATATTGGTAACATAAATAATTCGAGGAAATATTTGATTTAACCCTTTCACTACCGACTTTTTGTTTGTGGGTATATTTCTATTTCGATTCTTGTTAGGGATCATTAAATTAAGGGTTTACATATGTGCCCCCGAACCCTCCTGCTCTCCAAAAAAAATGGGTCCGAAAATGCAAGTTTTTAAACTTCTTAGTCCATTTTTACCACAAAAATATTCGAATATCCAAAAATATTCGAATATTAAAAAATCATTAACCCAAAGTTGCCTAGGTTTTGTCCCTAGACCCATAAAACGTAATTTATATTATGACTTACAAACAAGAGTGTAAAGCTTTTTTTTCAGATTCTGAAAATTTTTCATAAATCGGCCATTTTAGGTCAAAATTTGGTATGAATTAACGTTTCCATTTGGAACCATTTGCAACAAAACTGGGGGTGTAATGAACGAAAATCGTCAAATCATTATTTTAAGGGACATCCTAATGGTAACCCTTATAAGAGGATTCTGTTAAGCAGGAAAATCTCTCTCAATGAAGGTATTTGCCACTAACTACTAGTTAGTACCAAAAACCTCAATTGTAATAAAAAACTTCACTCATAAATTCATGCATATTTACAAAATCTCACCCAATAACTACAATAGTCAACAATGCATAGTGGGGTGTTTCACAAATATTTTAGAAATAATTCCGACTTTCCTACTAGCTTCTCGATGGCTATGAAGCTTTACACATCCATTGTGAAGTTTAAGTTCTGAGGTTTGGTCTAAAACGTTTTATGCAAGCCATAAATTTGATGTGCTTTGGAGCTTACCAATTTCCGTGGTAAGTTTCAAAAATCCCAAATTTCAAGTTTCGAGCTTCATTGGTTTATCAAGGCATTTAAGGTTAAGAGTTTCCCTTTTTTATCCCATTTTTACCATATTCCTGGTGAAAAGTTAGGCTATATTCTAAGGAATATATATTTTAAGTTTTTAGCCAACTGATTTTGGACAGGCTGTCAATGTGGAGACTTCCCCTTGTTACCCCTCCCTGAAAGAATTTCCACAAAGCCCCTCCAAGCGGACGTCTGCTAGGGAGGAGGAACCTTCATACCAAATTCAAGTTCCGAACTGCAGAGGTTTGGGCAGGGCATCAAGGCTTCTGCCCTTTTAGACCCAACATTTACCACATTCCAGGCCAAATGTTTAAGAAATTTGGGAAGGCCGTATAGGGAGAGATGTCCTCCCTTTTTGCCCCTACCCATAGGAATTTTCTGATATCTTTTCTATGGATTAGGAAACCACATACCCATTTTTTAAAGAATTTACTCTATTTCAATCCCACTTTTTACCATATTTCTAAGACAGAGAATAAAAACTACCATATAAGAGAGTTAGGTATTCGGAAGAGTTAGATATTCGGCAGAATCTATATTTTAAATTTCTAGCCAAAGTGTGTTTTGTTTTCCCAACACAGAGAAAATATATTCGTGCTGACAACAGAACCTTTTAGTTCAGATAAGTAGTAGAAATTTTGAGAGCTTGCCAGTTTTATATTTACCAACCTGATGCCCTAATTTGCAGTCTTATTAAACAGCACCTGGTGGATCGAGTGGGCCCTTCTTTAAAACTGAAGCTTCAAATTACATCGATTACACTGCGCAACAAATTTGTGGTCACAGATTGTAGCATGAAGGAAACCAACTGAAAATGAATAAATATATATGACAATATATGGGTTTGTATATGATCATATATGTGTATAAACATATTTTTGTGTAAATTAAACAATCTTTAAAATTGTTAATTTTCACCCATAATAGCCAAACTTCAAAAGTTTATACAAATCAAATAGGAGCTAAGTTTTCAAAACCCTTTGGGGGTTTTGGTCCACCGATAATCTACTTTTATTACCCGTTAGTTTCGTTAAGAATACAATTTCTTGTTGCACCGTATTATGGCAATTCGATCAGCCAGTAAGAAGAGCCTAAATTATTTCTATAATATTAGTGAAACATCCCACTGTGCAATAGTCAACAATGTATGTTAAATGCAGGACTAAAAAATAATATTTTTTTTTTTGTAATTTAAACTTACACACATTTTTTGTGACATTTTGCAAGAGATCAAACTAAAAATGTTAAACTACGTAATGCAGTTTCACAGCAAATGTTGGTCATTCCAAAAGTTTACACACTCAAAAACAAAAAGAAATCTGCATATTGCGTACTAGCAACAATGTCAACATTACGTGATAACAACAGTAACGATAGTCACAAGAGATTTTCACAAAAAACACAAAAAAAAAAAAATAACAAATCTGTATAAAACCTCATTGCCAACTTTTGTGAAAAGGACTTTGAAATATAGTTAAAGATTGAAAGGGTGTGTGTAACAATGTTGAAAATTTTCCATTTGTAACAAAACATTGTTTAATAGATTTTAACAATGTTATCAATATAAGTTTGTGTGAGTATGGAACATTGCTGGCAAATGTTGTTTGAAAATCTTTGACCAAATTCATATTTCATTACAAAACACCAAGTATTTTGGCTAAAAACCACAAAATCGTTGGTTTTATATTTAAGCTCTTAAACAAAATTGAAAGTGGGAGTGTGCAGATGTGTTTCAAAAGTGGAATCTGTTATTTAAGCAGTGATCACTATTACAAATTAAATGATGTCGGTAATGTGAGTGAAAGTCCTATGAACAATAACCACATTTAATTAACATGAGTCACTGTAATGAGAAAGAGGGGTTAAAATTGTAAATGGCTGTAAAAGAAGAATGTTTTGTGTATAATGAGGGAGGACATACATACATTGAATAAAAATGCGTTTTATCATACGCGTGCAAAGACAACTATTATCGAATATATATGAGGCATTTCAGGACAATGCAAAATAGTAATAAGTAAAATGTGGCCAAAATTAAAAAAAAAAAAATTTTTTATTTTTTTTTAGAAATTTTGATGCCAAACGAAAGTTATTGTAAGTGGGCTATATAAAATTTTATGATATATCAAAACCAGTTTTGTTTTTAATTATTACATGACGATTTTAAGTATTTCGAGTACGTATGTCCATGATTTATTTAATCGTAGAAATTGTCTGTTTTAAGAAATAAAAAAAAAGTAAATCTACCAAATTTTAATAAGCTACAGAAAATTCTTGGGACTTCTTGGAGTTTTCGACTTTAAATTAGTTGATAACATGCGCCCCGCTAGGCTAGTTGGTAGTGTGCTAGCTTATCAGTGCGGGGCTCGTGGGTTCCCTACCGTAATTTTTGGAGAAAGAGCATACACAGAAATCAAACTCGGTCGTAGCAATCCCATTTGTAGATAATCGAATGATCCGGTAGTAGCTATCGATTTTTTTTTTTTTTTTTGGTAGTTATCGCTGAATTTCTGTTGAGACAATGGAAATTCTCTTGTGTCGGAATTTCTGTTGTTGCAATCGCATGATTGTTATCACAAACGAAAATTCGGGCACATAACGCAAAAGTCCGAGTCTTTTTTCAATTTCAATTTATTTATTGATCACAACCCAATACAAATATTAAATCTTATACTAAAGTACTGGGTTATAAGAGTTGGTATTGAGAAGCATCATGTTATGATTGAACACGTACAATCATAATATTATGATCCAAGACGATCGTCGTCACTGATCATAATATGATCATCCAGAATTATATATATGATTATTCGGATCATAATATGATAATTCCTTGTTCCCAATCATGTTCAATCCTATTTATGAAAGTAATTTTCCCTTTTTGTGGCAGTTCGTTCGAATTTTCCAAACGATATAAATGCTTTAAAAAAAGCCTTTTAAGACGTCGGCGAAAATTTGATTCCCATTTCTTTTGTGGTCTTTTAGCGCCATATGTTTCCATATTCCATATAATCTAACACAGCGGAATACAATGGTTAAGTTTGGGTCTTAAATGAATTTCATCTTAACAATTTTCAAAAAATGTTTTTTTTTTTTTTTTGGTTTAAGTAAACATCAATTCAACTCAAGAACACTTTCATTGACTAAAAAAATTTTTTTATAACCATTTACCAAGCCATAAACTATGCTAACGAAAAACAAAACGTGCAAAATAACACGTTTATGGTTTGGTCAAACCCTCACATACTCATTCAGTCAGTTTCTTGCACAAAACATTATGGTCATTAAATATCGAAGTGAATGAATAAGTAGAGTAGCACGGGTTGCATGTGTTACAGTGTTGTAGTTAAATGCAGATGACTAAATGTTTGTACGAAATATTCATGAGAGAAAACTACTAAATGTCAGTAGTAGTTTTCTCTATATATCGTTACCTAAAATGCAAAAGGACGTAACTAACAGTAGAAGAAAAAAACCGTCCACAGATATTTTAACAATATCGATAATAAAACTGATGGTTTTAATCATAGAACCAAACAATTGTGTGGATAAATGTAGTTCGATGCAGTGCTTTATAATCACTCAGCCCTACTTCAATATTTTACAGAGCAACCAAAAACTTGAGTGAAAACAAAATCATATAAGACTCAAATTTTATTTATAAAAGCGCCATTTTTATCGTAGAATAATAATGTGCAAGCATGTAGTTAAGGCAAATGAATCAAAATCATCAATAAAATCGGTTTTCTAAAATTTGTTAGTTGCGCCCTTTTGCATTTTATGTTACGATATATGTATATTTATGTACTCTAAAAAGTTCAACGTTTGTAGAGACAGTAAGATTTTCGTGAAGGGATAATTGATAACAGATCTCAATCAGGATTATGTGGATTTTTAGTAAAACATATTTTTCAAGAAGCTAATCCTTTTTAAAGTTACATAGCAAAACTTCGGATTATAAAGTTTAGAGAGTTTTGAATAACCAAATAAATCATATTAACGTGGTCTGGTTTATCGAGGTTTTACTGTATATGCTTAAAATCATTCTTTGTGGTAATGAATGTTCTGTAGAGGTAGAATGGAATATAAAGTAAGAGTACAAACTAAAATCATGAAAATTCATTACGTTTTTATATTGAAGACCGGAAAAATGTCGTAAAAATTCATTTTATATTAAAGAATTGTAAAATTTTAAAACAAAGTGATTGAAATTGTTTTATATTTGCACACTCTCATGCAAACCATTAACATTAAACTAATAAAACGGTCAAGAGCTGAATAGAATACATTATTTTATCATAGAAAATTGTCCGGTCAATTGAACTAACGAAACTTTTCATTAACTTGATTAAAAGCTTCTTCATAAAACTAACGAAAAATTTGTTTACCATTAATTAAAAGAAATTAATAAATGGTTTTTGTTTATAACTTTTATCGATTTTATGGAACAGTTTATTAGTTTCATGTATATTATTCTCTCAGTGTAGTTTAGTAAATACAAGACAGGAATGGAAATTGGGTTTTTTGATTTTGTACCAACTAGACCTAAAAATTGTACTTATTCCACCCTCACGGTAGCAGCATTTTAATATATGAACATTTCCAGGGTCGCATGTCGCGTTCGCTATATATTTAAAGAAAGAAAAAAAATAGTAAAGAAATCTTAACAAATTTTTTTCTTGTCTTAATTTTTAGATAGAATTTTGTAGCTCTAGTAGTGGAAAAGAAAGATTTGATGTTTCTAATATATTAGCAAGAAACATAGAATCGATACCGAATCGATCTGCATGATATCAATGGATTTTTGAATTAGATCTATGAAGTGTCTCTGTAATTCTGGAATTAATGGTCAAATTAATTTTGAAATTTATATTTTTTATTGCAATTCAAAAAACTAGAAACAAAATAGTAAATTAACTTTTCTATGTAAATTGGATTTTACTCTGCAAAGCTGGCTTTCTACGTACCGCACACTAAAAATCACCTTACCCTTGGTATAGTCCGCATTTTGGTTTGGGGGTTATGGACCGAAATATTTTCGGTCATAATTCCCAAATCGAAAATGGGGATTATGATCGAGGAGGTTATGACATCTCAACAACTGATGTAGGAATGCCAAAATCGAATAATTTCAGGAACGATATTATCAAACGTTGTATGTTAATATGAATTCAAGACCCTCCGTTTAGAATTCAACGGCTCAAAAAAGTGTTGAAAACTAGGGTTTGTCTATATTTTTGAATTAGAAATTCTAATATAGATTTGAAGTCTTTTTAAACTGACTGTTTCTATTTTCCCTTAACAAAAAACATTAAACATTAACCAACAAAATCGACATTATAAAACATTTAAAAACATTAAAAACCCATAGTAAAAAAACAACATTTTTCAACATTTAAATAAATAAAAAAACAACCAGCAAACCATTAAACCATTATATAAATAACATTAATAACATTTTTTAATCAAATAACAAAAAAATGCTTAGCTAAATCTTTAATTACACATACTACAATTTTAAGCTCTATACAAATAATACTTTTTTATAAACTTTAGGGTAATAACTTTATTATTTTTTAAACTACTATTAATTTTTTTACTCTTTTACTATTTATTTATTTTATTAATTTCGAAAAAAAATCCAGTTTTTTTTTCTTTTCTTATACGACAAACAAAAAAAAATATCTTGTGTTGTTTATTGTTTTTTGCAGGAGTTACAATTCTTCTATCGCTCACAGTGTTTCTCAACCTTGTAGCTGAGACATTGCCCCAAGTATCTGATGCAATCCCCTTGTTAGGTAGCGATTGCATTTAAAAATTTTCTTTAAATAAATGCATATATATATTAAAACAAAATAAATTATATACTACTAATACTAAATACTACTACTACTACTACTCTTATATACTTACAAAATATATAAAAATATACTTAACTACTACATATTGTTTATATACTATATGTTTTATTTTTACGTTTAAGAGCCAGTTTTAAAAAGTGATGGATTAAACTTTGGTTAATTGCACTGGACAATAACAACAAAAATGCATTGGTTTAGAGAATAGTTAAGTTTTAATAGATTTTGTGTACAAAGATTAGGAATTAGGATGCCAAACTTGAAAGTTTGAACAAAATTCTGAATTTCAGAACTAAAACGGCAATAAAAATTTGTATGCTTTTTAATAACGATTTAAAAAGAAAGAAAAGCAATACTTATGAGATTTAGATTCACAAGCTTCCTATAAAAAATCAGCCTTCTGATGCATTAAAATGTAGGGCATTATATCAGAGTATGATTAGAAGTCTCATCATTCTCCAGAAACCCATTTAACCTTTATCCTTCCGAAGAAGAAAGCATTCCCAGTGACATGATACTCCGGTATCCTGCGCGAAAAATAATAAATTCCACCAAAACTAGTATCTACGAGTTCAAGATGCATGAGGAAAAATACTCAAGTGCTGTTTAGAATACTAAAGTGTGTTACCCTGTGAATACAGAATACACTAGTTCTTTTTTGAAACTATATCTGTTGGCCCTACAAAATATGGAACAATCATTCAAAATCTTCAGACTCAACCAACATAGTATTTGTTCCCTCGATTAAAGACCCCAAGAGTTGTAGCTCAATAATTAAACGTCTTCCGAAGAGTCGCTATCCTAATGATGAGTAGTTCTAATATTCGAAGTCCATATTATTTATTTCATATTACTTCCCTATCCAGTTATGAGATAATCGACAAGTTTATGGATATCTTAACTTGTGATCCAACCAAAGACAATTACTTCTGGTAAGTTCATATGGAATCTGAATACTCCCTAGTGTTAAAATACTCTAGTACCGAAAAATATTCAAATGTTGTTTTACTATCTGAAAACATAGCATTGGCCATTATTATTAATGAGTGTAGCGCAATTAGACTGATTTTTTCTTTAAAATAGTTGGACTTTATATCGGAATTAATTTAAATTTTGTCAGTATACAATTTCAAAGTTATACTAATCCCAAAAGGGCTACTGTTTGACCAATGTTACCAATGCAAAACCAGATACCAAGTTTCTTGCCAAATTGAAGTATTTCATAGAATTTCGATTAGGACCATAAAGTGGGGTTGTACATATTTTTGTGTTCGAAGTGTCCGTTATTACTGCCAATAAGGTCCGATTTTCCTGAAAGCTCATTTAGCCAAAACCTTAATCTCAAAAGTGCGGAGAAAACTCGTGATCGCTGCAATTTAGTCCCCATGCCGATTCCTATTGAGTCGTGCAAAATCAGCAGTATTTTTACCTTCCCGAAGAGTGTTTCCTTAGCGATTGAATTTCCTTTAATCTTAAAGCTGCCCTGGATACTGAGCTTCTTTTTCAATTATTTTAGGAGCTGAGAGGGTGTCTTCGATACAACAACATTTCATTCCTCGGAAGGGAGTGTAATACAATCGGGACTTAGCTAAAAGGCAGACAATGAATGTGTGGATAACAGGATATCACGGGATGGGATACAAATCCTCAAATGCATACCAGGCTTACTTACGTTTAGATTAATATAGGAGCTGAGAAACTTCACATTATGACTTTAGACTGAAAACTCTCTTACTACACCAGAATTTTATAGTGTACAGCCAAATACCATGAACGTGCAAAATGCAGCTTCTTTTAAAATTCTTGCATATAAGTAAAGCATCAAAAGTCGTTTCCATCATATCCTCCGTATTTATTTTTTGAGGAAAGCTTAGAGTCTACCATTATATACTAGCTAGCTGCATTTAATTTTAGATCCTTTAACACCACCAAAGGGGTTTTCCTTGAAAATAAAACAAGTTAAGTTTGATATAATTTTTATTAAAAATAAAAATTATGTTTTTTTTCGACCTTTAATTGTGCAATGAAAATGAAAATTATAATAATAATTTTCAATGCATAATTAACGGTCGAAAAAAACATAATTTTTATTTTTAATAAAAATTATATCTAACCTATACTCCCCTGTACATTTTGTTTTGAAACAAAACAAATGAACAAATAAAAAGGAGAAAAAACAAAAACGTGTATTGAATATCTACCAAAGGTAGACCTTACACACAAAAAACAGGTTTTCAATTTATTTTTTGATCAATGGTGATAATCTTTAACTTCGAGCTCATATATTGGTTCTCATTTAGTGAGAAAACTAGTTTATATGAATGCTTGATGTTTTGTATGGGATTGTTACCTCTTTCAAAACGTGTTCTGATGATGGGAACCTAGAAAATTCCCGAAATTTGAAAACAAAAACTTTGTAGATTATTTGTTAGGACAATATCCTAATAAAGAAATATAGAGTATGGCCTCGAACTTGAAAAATTTTCATTTTCATTAAAACAAGTTAGTTTATGCGAAATTCTCTTCATTTATTGCAGTAAAAGTAGGCTTCATGTTGTCTGTTTCGGAGTTACACCATGCATAGTTAAAAAGCCTTTATCAATTGTGCCAAGGGATAAGCTTCCTTTGACATACGCTTGGGGCTCTAAGCGAAATGGCCAAGTAGCAAGATAATCGTTGTTCCTTAAAAGAATAGAGAGATTGAAGCCCCACCAGTACCCAGGATTTAGAATAGTTCTAATCATTTTTATATATCTCCATAATGCGACTAAAAACTAAATCTTTTTGCAAAACTCTTCTTACATTAATTGTTACCAATTGCATTCTTCCTCATGTCCCATCTTAGAGAAGTAGTCATCAGTTTGCTCAAGTGTTTTGGATCAACTTGTTTCTCTGATCGCCAGGCCCATATTATGTATTCTCCAAGGATCTCCAATGAAAGACATTCTCAATGATGCCTGCAATCCTTTTAAAAGTCGTTTCCTGTTTGCGTTTGCTAAAGTTATCGTTTGTTAGACTGCTATTCACATCTACCAGTACATTCAATGTTTTCAATTAAAATAATAAAACACTGGACCATCTATATTTCTGTGTAATAATGTGAACTATTTTCCCGCTATGAAAATAATTAACCCATACTTCTCTTCTTTGAATTTTGACTTTCGTTTTACTTATGATATCGCAGTTTTCTACTATTATTGCTTTTAATCCCCCCATCGATTCGATCTGAATATTTATCTGAACTGCTGCTGATGAAACTGGAACTATTTTACCTGCAACCCGGAAACTTAGTGTCCTTTAGAGGTTGAACAGTTTGCTGCCTGCTCTTTCCAGAATACACCCCCTGGCTTCGTTTAAAAGCTGGTGAACAGAGACATTTTGAAAAAGTTTTGCAAAGACTCGCGGACTAGGTTGCTTTCCCTCAAAATTTCTGAGATATAAAACTAAATTGGATTAACATGTATGCGCCCCGGTAGGCTAAATGGTAACGTGCTGGGGCTTATCAGCGCGGGGTTAGTGGGTCGATTCCCATCAAAAGCACTGCTCTGTTTTCGCTACAATTCACCGAAAGCCATAGTAGCTAGTGCTCGGTTAGGGTAATAGTATATAATTTGTAATTATATGATTATTAATTAATAAATTAATAAAAATTAATAAAAAAAAAATTTAAATGTTCTTAGGTTCGCTGGTATTTTTAGCCTTACTAAAGAGTTTTCCGTCTTCTCTTCTAAGCTTTACCATTAAAGTTGCAAATAAGATTTTATTTTGAATATTTCTCAAGATCAATGTTCCAACGACTTTAAGAAACTGCGTGTCCCATTTCGATGCATCAAAAGTTTCAAATTTTGTTATACTGTGTTATTAAAAACATGTTAAAATAAAAAAAAAACTATTTAAACAAATGCATTGCTTCTATAACTAATTAGTTATTTTCAAAAAACCACTTAATTAAATATCATCATTAAAAACATTTTAAAAATGTTCTTGAAAAATCTGCAAAAAAAAAGCAGCTAATAATGTCTAGTCAATTTCAAACAAAGTTTTAAAACCAAAGTAAATCTATTACTAAAAACTAAGGCTCTTATTGTTTCAAATTTTTTTCGTTCGTTCGTTTCGTTGTAATTTTTTTCTTTGTGTATTTGTATTAATCGTTGTTGTTTTGTTGAAGAAACAAACTAAATAATTAATATATTTAAAAAAAGTATATAATATTTTATATAATATATATTATATTATATACATTTTTTTTTTGTGTCTACATATATATTTGTAATACTAATTTTTTTCTTAAACAAAAAAAAAAAATCAATAATATTTTAAAAGTAAATCGATCAACAAATTTTAAATGTTTTTTTTTCTCTGTGTGTATCACTATTGTAACTTCTACTCTCTATTAAACAGATACTAACTAATATTCAAACTATAATATTGAAAAAAAAACACACTCTGCTAAACTAAACTAAAAATCTAACTATAAATCTTACTTAAAACTATTGAATATATGTTTATTTTTTATTTGTTTAAAGTTTTTTGTTTTAATTATGCTTATTTGGTTTTAGTTTCTTAACTTTTGCTGAAAAGTTTTAATTTTTTTCCTTCTTATTTTAAAAAAGTTTGGAAAATACAGTACAAAATTATTTACTAAACTTTTTTAAATGCTATCGTTATCAAAATTTTTCATACTTACTTCTACGATTTCATTTGAAAATGTTTACAAAATTCTTAGATTTGAATCAAATATTTTTAAAAAACAAATTTTTATATAAAACTGGAATGGAATTTTTATTCAAAACTGGAATAGCGCACAAACGGAGAATAAAAGTAAATCACTATAAAAAAAATTGACATTTGTCGAAAAACTATGCGAGATTATAAGCAATATTCTGTTATTTGGTTCATTATTCTCATCAAAAACTAGCTACAAAAAAGCGCTAAAATAAAAGAATCGCTACAGCAAATATGAGAAAAACGGTCCAAGGCTATTTAAAATTCAGAAATCACAAGTTAAGGAAAACTTGATAAAGTCCATAAAATAATTATATTCTGGAAATTTTATTAAAAAAATTTAATAAATTCAGGACCCTATCTTTAAAATTAAAAAAATAAAATTGTTGACATTTAAAGTGCTAAAATAAGAAGGACAGTGCTGCCAACTCAATTAGTTCAAAAATCGTCAAATTTGGTTGAAAAAATCTTCAAAATCGTCATTTTGAGAATGATAATCGTCAAAGAATCGTCATTCCGAAAACTATTTACATTTCAATAAAGTCTTAAAAACACAACTCGCAATACTTATTTCGGTAAATAGAATTTTAAAATCACTGACCTATTTTAAAATCTACAAAATTCCTATAGTTTTAAATTTTTTTTCCGATATTTGGTTTCACAAAATTTGGGCATACATACAAAATTAAAGAAAAATATTGGTTTACCTAGAATCAAAAATGTAGAAAATCACTCTTTTATCAGTGATTTTGAAGCTAAATGATTTAAATTATTAAAAAATAAAGATTTTGGATTTGCCTTTGTAAAATATATAAAAAAAAAATCCATTGGAACTTCGTTATTTTTAATTAAAATTAAAATAAACCGTTCAAAATGATGGAGTTTATATGTAGTTGATCATTAAATGGGTAAATGAAGAATTTTTATTCCATTTGAGATCATTTTATCACATTTTCCTTAGATGTTTCAAATAAAAAGAAACTTGATCAAATTTTGTCATTAAATTCAAGAGAAATAAATTAAAAACTTTAAAAATACTATAAAAATTGCAAATTTTTATAAATCGTCATTTTCCATACAATAAATTTTTTGAAATCGTCAATCCTCATTTTATCATATTTCACTTCAAAAATCGTTAAAATGGAGACAAATCGTCAAAGTTGGCAGCGCTGAAGAAGGACTTAAATTGAACAAAAATCGTACACATTAAAAAAAGTCTAAATAAATCAATTAACATACTTTAAAACAATCATTTAAATCGCAACCAATTGTAAAAAACTCAAAAATATTTAAAAAAAATAAAAGCGCCAAACAAACAAAAACGCGAAATTGTTTTATTTATCAAAATCTATATAAGATCAATACAATAATATTTAAAAGCAAGTTCGAAAAGATTTTAAAACACTAAAAGTAAGATACAAAACAAAGGAAAAAAACAAAAATGATAATAAATAAAAAAAGGATTATTCTTTTTAATTCTGGCCCAAAACTGCGTCAAAAAGAGCGCTAAAATATTAAAAAAAAAAAAAAATAAGTACTTAAAAGAAAATCGCTGGAAAGAATAGCGCTTAGTGACAAAAAAAAATCAAATTTGTACTTCGTTATTTAAAGTTAAAAAAAAATAATTAACATTTAGAAAATATCAAGTAAATTTAGAAAATTTATTTGAAATTTAGAAACCGTTAACTGAAAGGGAAAACCCGTATAAATAAAACACCTTAGAAATAAAAAAAAAATCAGCATCAAATTTTAACCTCATACTTAAAAATTACTCCAAAACAAAAAAACCCCAAATTGAAAATAATGTTAAAAAAAGCTTCAGTTTCAGGATCACTATGTATGTTCCATAATTTCGTCTGTTTGTTCATGACCCTAAATACGCTTAAAAAATCGTTTAAGTGGAAACAAGCTACAAAAATTAAAAAAACCTCATATACAAAAATGTTTGTTGCATCAGTCACGAGATCAATTTCTAATGATTTTCCTTTAACACATTGAGTGCCAAGCGGTTTTGACGAAAACCTTCCCAGGAGGCCAAACATGTTTTTTTGTGAAATGAGTGTATTAGTGATAAAACACGATTTCTGAGATATCCCTAGTCCATTCTACCCCTTACTTTTTATTTTATATTGTCTTTTTTGTGTCGTACATTTCTGTACGACACTACATGAAGGGTATGCATTTGTAAAAGTCGCTGTCGTACAAAAACGTACGACGCTTTTTTCTTGTTTTTTTATTTTGTTTGATTTCTTTTTAGTTAAAATAAAAATATAATAAAATAAAAAGCAAATACCTAAAATGTCGAATCGATCGTTAAGAGAAAAGGAAATATTGGAAGTCTTGACGCTGAGTGATGAAGATTTTTCTAATAATGATGATTTTAATTGGATGCCGGAGGTTTCGGATTCTGACTCTGAGCATGACATAGATCCTGTGGGAATCGATGATATGTTGTTTGAAGATGGTATCAATACGAAGTCAATTGGACTGAATTTTTATCACGTCAAAAGACCTTTACATTTACGAGAAATCTGGTATCCAGCAAAATATTTCATTAGACATTTCCTGGTTGGATACATATTTGCTATTTCTAGGCAATGATATCATTGATTTAATAGTCAAAGAAACCAACCAATACGAACAACAGATTTTGAACAAAACCGCCGTAACTAGATCTTCGAGAAAAAACAATGGGTACAACAAACCTTGAAATTAAAAAGTTTCTGGGACTTCCTTTGTAGATGGATTTGGTGAGAGTTGGGTTTCTTTCAGGGATCGTGGGTGGATAGGTGTCGTACGGAAACGTACGACGTGGCACTCAATGTGTTAACAATGACAATTCCTACTAAATCTGAAATTAATCCCATTTTCACCCATACCTTTAAAACTCCAAATGGAAAAAAAAAACGCCGAACTGAAAAATCGCAAACATTAAAAATGCCAAAAAAAGAAACAAAAAACCCTTTTCTCTCCATTCATTGCGAGTTATAGTAGTTGGTTTATGTTTATAATCCACCCCTTTACACTTAAAACACTAAAGAAACGGTTTAAATAAAAAACGCTGTCAAATAAAAACGTTTCAAGCTAAAAAAATCGTTGCATCAGTCGCGAGTTTACTTCCCAAAGAATAATTGACAGTAATAATTCAGTAATTACATTTTGTACCAATTCCAAAATGAGTCCTATTTTTATGAAAACCTTAAAAACTTTAAAAAGAAAAAAATTATAAATTCAAAAAAACGCTAATATGAAAAATTGTCAACGTCAAAATAAAACTAGCCATTTTGGGTCTTAATTTTATTTTTTGTTATTAATCCGCCTCCAATCCATAAAAGTACTTCAAAAATGGGGCTTAAATAAGTATGCTCTAAACAAAAAAAGGGTCAAATTAAGAGAGCGGTTTTCTCAATTTACATATATCGCGGTTCAAACCAAACCTAAGCTATAAAAAACGCTATAAAATTAAAAAAGCTCAAATAAAAAACCTCGTCGCATTAGTCGCAGTAATTAAAGAATAATTGGCACAACCATAAGAAATCGTAACTAAACTAAAAAAAAAAAAACGGAATAAAATAACGCCAAATTAAAAATAAAAATCTTATCATCATTCACGAATCCCAAATGTGGAATTTAAAAGAAAACTAACTAAATATATTTAAAATACGGCAAACAAATATAAAGATACCTACTGGCAAATAAGCACTGTGTACTTATACACCATATACGAGCCTATTATGAATCCCCCAATCTCTTGCTTTGAGCCTCAAGCTTAAAATATTAATAATCGTGAGTCTAAATTCCAGTGTTGTATATTTAATTGCTTGTCATTTTAAAATCTAAAATTTATTATGTATTAGATCAAAATAAAAACATTTTCAACTGAAATCAAAAAAAATCAATTTCTTCCGAACTATTTCCAAAAAAAAAAAATATACAACATTTATTTTTATTACAAAAGATACTTATGAGACAGATTTCAATACAAGTGAATTTGGGAAAAACTTGTGGCATTAAAAAAACAAAATAGCCCTTAAATATTTTTTTAAAATTTTTTATGTACCTTGGCTTTAATTTCGATCTAAAAAAAAAACAATAGTTTATTTTCACTAAAAAAAGTAGATATAAAATAAACTCACACCAAATTCACTTCAAAAATCGTGCGCTTCATTAAAAATTTATTTACAAAAAAAATCACTCAAAATTTGTTAACACACTTAAACATCAAATTTTTTTAAATTTTTCTAAAAACCTATTCAAAAAATCACTTCAAAATTTAAACACACTTGTACAACAAACTTTCTAACAATTATTACAATTTTTCTAAAACTTTTTTATATTTTTCTTGTACTAAAACTATTTTTCTAAAACTTTTTTAAAAATTCTGCTTTAATATAACTTTTCTTTAAGTTTTGCTTAACAATTCTTTAATTTTCCTTTTAAATTAACTTTTACAAATTTAGCTCTTTATACAGGGGACCCATTTTTTTGGAATGATATTTTTTGTATTTAAAATGAAAATGAACCTTTTTAAGAATGATTAATAATATTATCTTATTCTAAATTATGCAAATATGAATCGGTTCACAATATATCAAAATTTTTTTATTTATTATAAAATATCATTCTTAGGCCTGCTAACTATCTCCAAATACCCAAAGTTTAGGGCTTAACCATAGTAATAATTGTCAAATTTAAATGAAAATAACTGTGGTTAAAGTTAAACTCTGATTATTTTTAGAAAAGTTACTTGCCCTTAATACTTTAAAACCATTATACTGACGAAAAACTAGCTTATGTTTGTATTAACATATTTTAAAAAATTTCGCAGTGCGCCCCGGTAGGCTAGTTGGTAGCGTGCTGGCTTATCAGTGCGGGGGTCGTGGGTTCGATTCCCACCAGAGGCACTGGTCTGTTTTCGCTACAATGCGCCGAAGGCCATAGTAGCTAGTGCTCGGTTAGGGTAATAGTATATAATTTGTAATTATATGATTATTAATTAATAAAATAAAAAAAAAAAAAAATAAAAATTTCGTACTTATTTTAAAAAATTCGTAATTTTTAGTAATACGTAATTTTAAATAAAAAAAAAATCTTTTAAAACCTTTTATTGATTTTAAAATTATAATTTTGAATAAAAATTAAAATGTTAGTCAAAATGTTATCTAAAAAAAAAATAAAAATTATTTAAAAATCAGTTAAAAAATAAAATTTTACAAAGTTTAGTTTAAAATTGATAAAATGTTTATAAAAATTTTTAAATGTTACAGGAATATTAAATTTTTTTAAATCGAAAATGGCAAAATTATGAAATATTTTTGTGAAATGTTGAATTAAATAAGCACGATTTTTATCTGTTTTCTCAGTATAGGTTTGTTTTTGCAAAAATGGGTCTCTTTTGTATGTATTTGTGAATCGTTTTATTAACTTAAATATGTTTTATTAACTTAACTTTAAATTAAAATTTTACTTAAAACACACAAAAATAAATGCAAATTTTAAACACCAAAATTAGCAACCATGTTGATTTCAACAATTTAGTGGTATTACTACACAGTTGCATTTTAAACGCAGTTGTACTTCAACATAGTTGTAATATTTGGTAGTTACTTAGAACACTGTTATTTTTAATAATAAATCGCACTTTAGTTAAAAGCTTTCAATTTTTTTCACATATTTAACACGTTCAATGTATTTTTGAAATGTATTTTTAACATTATTTTATATAATTAATATTTATAATTTTCAATTCATATATATAAAACTTAGCAAAAATTGGTTCATTAAAGCTCTGCATACACAAAAAATAAAGAGTTGTATTCCAAAAAAGGGGTTCTCTGTCAAATATACATAATAGAAATTGTCATAAATATTTATACTTTATTAAATTCACAAATATTTAGACACGGTATATTTTTGCAATTTGCCGAACAATGTATTGGAATCGGTTATTTTTAAAATCTGAACAGACTTTCTTTTTTTGAATTATTTTTTGCGTAAGTAGGATTTTTTAAGTTTTATAGTTCAAATAATTTTCAGTTTCAAATTTGTATTAAAGTTTATGACAATTTCAAGTATACTAAATTATGTTTTCCAAACAAAAAAAAAAAAAATGGAATTCCTATAAGGTGTCGTATACCGTGTATACTAGGGCGGGTCGATTTAATAATCGCCCAAAGCTCAGTGAAAATCGTATTCTAGGGATCAAAATAAGAAACTTTGCGGAATTAACCATACCTCTAAAACGAATTCTACTACCCCCGAAACTGTTGACTTTTGTCCCGTAGGGTCAAGTTTTGAAAAATCCCACTTTGACCCATGTAGAGTGCCCCAATCGAGTCCAAATGTATGACCGACCCCCACTAACTTTGAAGGGCCGATCCACCCATGCTCGTGGCACACCCCCCTGGAACTCCCCTGGGGGGTTCCCCATACAAACATTTCAAAAAATCTCCATTTTTGGCACTTTATTTTATTATTTTTTATTTATTTTATTTATTTTTAATATTTTATTTATTTTTTCTCTTTAGAAATTTATTTAGTCAGAACATATGTAAATGAAAAAATTAATTTAACTTAGTAATAGAAAAGAAAAGATAAAAATTACTGTTTGAAGTCTTTTTTGCTTTCAAGTCTGGGCAATTTCGCACGGCTCTCTAACGTCGTCGCCATAACAGCCTCTACATTTTCCGGTATAACTCGTTTGGAAACGCTAGCTAGCAATTGAACGTGTCGTTCTGTTGCAGGTCGTAAAATAGGTTGTGTGGGTTTTTTAAGCCACCACAAGACACAGCTGCATGTCGTAAACTTACTTAAGCAAAATCGGTTACAGGTAGAATTGAGCATAAAATTATCATAAAGGATTTTCCAGAAGTAATAAAAGGCGCACTTGCTTAACAGAAAGCATAAAATTATCATAAAGGATTTTCCAGAAGTAATAAAAGGCGCACTTGCTTAACAGTATTTGTGGTCAGATTAACGTTTAATTTACATGTAAGTATTTTATGGGCAGTTTTGACAACAAAATCGGTTACAGGTAGAATTGAGCATAAAATTATCATAAAGGATTTCCAGAAGTAATAAAGGCGCACTTGCTTAACAGATTTTGTGGTCAGATTAACTTTTAATTTACATGTAAGTATTTAATGGGCAGTTTTTAACAACAAAATCGGTTACAGGTAGAATTAAAATTACCATTTCATTTTTATTACCTCGTAGACCATATATAACGCAACAGTTTTTGTGAATGCATTAAGTCGTTGTGAAGAACTCAAAGTGTGAAGTTCTAATTTCAGATAAAAAAATATTTAAAAAAAAAAATCATTCCAAATCAAAAAGTTTACAATGAATCCACCATCCTTTACACCGCAAGATGAAGCAATAACAACATCAACAACTATCGAAAACCCAATGAGTCATATACCCAGGCATGATGTTACTGTTTTGGTGTGTCTACTGATTTGACTGATCTTAATTTACCAACCCATCTGGATATTTTGAGATATTATTTTTACTTGAGCGAACAAAAAAAATTGCTCTATAAATCATTCACTATTCAAGTACAAGATAAGTTGATTGGAATTTGGAAAAAACTTGGTATGGAAATAATGCTGAAAAAAAGTGTATATAATAAATTGAATAGATTGCTTGTCAAATATCAAGAGCAAATCAAGAATAGAAACAAACACCAAGAATTTACAGAGTATGTAAAATCTCTTTCATTTTTTTCATTGGAACATGTAAATGCGATTTGAAGGCAGCTCCATGTGCATGCGGTTTGGTTCCCGAACGCCTCAAAGAGTTTATGCACGATCAACATAATCAGAGAAGACTAACAATGGATGGATTTGCGATGGAAATTGAAGAGCAAGGAGCAACGTCTATGTCATCAATGCCAACATACCAAGATCCCGATGATTCAACATACGCACCGCCACCGGTTCAAGAAGATTTGGATATAAGCACAAGTTCACAATACACACAGAGATACGATTGTTTTAACTTTGCCTTGGTATGTGACAGATTTGGTGTGCCTGATAGAGTAGCATCAGCAATGGGAACCGCTCTTTTCCAAGATTTTAAAATGAAAGATACCCATGGCAAACCTCTCATCATGGATAAATCGAAAGTTCGCCGAGAAAAAGAGAAATGCAGACAAGAAGTGCTTCGCAAACGGTTAGATGATACCAATTTGTTAGCATTTTCATTCGATGGCAGAAAAGATGATACTTTAACGAGAGATGCAATTGATGAGAAGTATCATACTAGGATGGTAAAAGAACCTCATCTTGTTATTTTGAGAGAACCGAATTCTGAATTGATTGGTTACGTAAGACTGGAACATGAAACCGCTGAATACAAAACAACCAAATTAAATGATTTTTTAACGATAAAAATATATCACTGAATGAATTAATTGGCATATGCGTTGACGGTGAGCCAACAAACACTGGCCCACACGGTGGAATTATACGACGATTCGAATTGCTGTTAAAAAGACCATTGCATTGGTTCGTTTGCCTTCTACACTTCAACGAACTTCCGTTTCGGCATTTGTTTGAAGCTTTGGATAAATCAACCAGCACTGGACCAAGATCGGCAACCGGAAAATTGAGCCGTCAAATCGAAACTTGTGAAACTCTTCCGGTAAGTTATTGCTATCACTCATTTATTATAATTGTCAACCGTTTTTAATTGCTTTATTTTTATATATTTTCAGGTGGTGGACGGCTTTCAGAAAATTGAGTTGAAAAATATGCCCCCTGCTCCAGAAAAAATTGAATTTTCCACCGATTCCAAGTACTTATACGACATGGCCCATGCAATTTCTAGCGGCGTGGTTTCAGTGGATCTGGCTAACATCAAACCAGGGAAAATTGTACATTCTCGGTGGCTCACCAAGGCCGCTAGAGTATTACGATTATATGTGACAACGGAAAATCCAGATGCAAATTTAAGAATACTGGTTGAATTTATAATTACATGTTATGTGCCAATGTACTTCAATATTAAGTATTACAGCTCTGTCGTGTACGGTAGTAGATTATTTTTCAAATTCATTAGTTGGTCAAGATTTCTAGAAACCTCGTTTACGCAAAATTGTCAATAAAGTAATTACAGATAATTCATATTATGCGCATTCGGAAAATATCTTGTTATCAATGTTGTTTGATGATAGCAAAGAAAAGCGCGACTGTGCTATCAAGATAATTCTACGCTATCGAACCGATGTTGACGACCCAACGGGACTTAGAGCTTATAAAAAACCAGATATAAACTTTTATTGCACAAGTTACACGGAAATGATCAATATGAATGACATAAATGACGTATTTGAACCACCATTCACTCGAAGCATTCCATACGATACTTTGAAAGAATATTTAAATCAAGATGATCCACCGTTTAATGATCCAAAAATTCCATCACACATACAAGGAACAGAACGACACGTTCAATTGCTAGCTAGCGTTTCCAAACGAGTTAGTACCGGAAAATGTAGAGGCTGTTATGGCGACGACGTTAGAGAGCCGTGCGAAATTGCCCAGACTTGAAAGCAAAAAAGACTTCAAACAGTAATTTTTATCTTTTCTTTTCTATTACTAAGTTAAATTAATTTTTTCATTTACATATGTTCTGACTAAATAAATTTCTAAAGAGAAAAAATAAATAAAATATTAAAAATAAATAAAATAAATAAAAATAATAAAATAAAGTGCCAAAAATGGAGATTTTTTGAAATGTTTGTATGGGGAACCCCCAGGGGAGTTCCAGGGGGGTGTGCCACGAGCATGGGTGGATCGGCCCTTCAAAGTTAGTGGGGGTCGGTCATACATTTGGACTCGATTGGGGCACTCTACATGGGTCAAAGTGGGATTTTTCAAAACTTGACCCTACGGGACAAAAGTCAACAGTTTCGGGGGTAGTAGAATTCGTTTTAGAGGTATGGTTAATTCCGCAAAGTTTCTATTTTGATCCCTAGAATACGATTTTCACTGAGCTTTGGGCGATTTTTTTGCCTCCCCACAAATCGACCCGGCCTAGTGTATACTGTAAACTTAATGCAGTATGTGAGATATACGAGCTTTACATGAATCCCCTCCATTAAATAAATACATAACTAAATAAAATTCAAAAGATACTGACCTCACTCACCCTTAAAGGCTCTTCTACGATATCTTCGAAATATCAAATTGCAATGTCTCCAGCCACAAAATATTTTCAACTGCTACATTCGTTATTAAATCGATATTTTATGTTTTGTACGAATAATTTTCTTACAGGTGTTACCATCTTATTATCACAAACCGTATTTTCACTATTGGTTGGTAATGTTATCACCAAAACCAGTGAGGCCGTACCATTGCTAGGTATTAGAATGCAATATCAAATTTTGAAATTTATACTATAACTAAAACTATACTTTTATTGCCTTAAAAATAACTGCTCTAATCCTAGACTATACTTCTCTCAGTTTGCAAAAAAAAAAAAAAAAAAAACAACTCTACTAACCAAAAAGAAAAATAAGTAGTTGCCTGTCTTCAGACTTGGGTACCGAATTCATGTAGAAGTGCATTATGAAACTTAATATTAAATTGAAAATAAAATCTGAAAGTTATATAAAATCTCTATACTTAAATAAAGATATTAAATAAGTGTCAAATGAATAAAATAAATAATCAACTAAAATAAATTATAATAAATTGTTTAATAAATTAATTAATATAAGCATGACTTTTACGCCCTTTCGTTGAAAAAAGAATACAACTTTGGAAGTACTATACAAAAATTTTCTATGTGTATCCTAAAGAAGCTTTATTGAACCTTTTTTAAGCACAGTAAAAAAGTTTTGAAAGATGTTAATTTAATTTAAATTATGTTTAAAATTTTTATTTTTTTTTATTTATAAAATAAATGCTTTTTGGTGAAACGGTACTACATTGAGTTGACTTCAAATTCATATCACCGGATAATTATTGCGCCAATACAAAGAAATAGAAGACTCCTCTAAACTTGTTTTTAATTGCAAATTTTTTAACTTCAGTCTCGTGTTGGCGCATAGATATAAACGTATATACTAATCTCCTATCATATAGTTTATAAACTCACAAATTATAATTTTTTCATAATCTTAATCGTTTACACTGTCTATTTTGATGTTATGAAGATTGAAATTGTTTGAAAAGTTTATATTTGACACTAATGAAAAAAATGGTATTTTTTTTTAATTCATGTAGAGTTGGCAACATTTAAAAAAGATACAAAGAAAGCAGTGTTGCATCTCTGTAGTACACTCAAATAAAAAAGTTAGTAAAGTCAGCAAAAAAAAATTTGTAGAAAATTTTTACTTTAGTTAATTTATTTTGCTGAAAATCATAAAACATATTTTTGTGATTCTTTTTAAAATAATTTACAATACGTTACAAAATATAAAAATTTCCATACTCCCACATTGACGACATATATATAACATAAACAAAATTATCTTTCAACTACTCAATGATGCTAGGTTAGGTTGAGCTGTCCGGTCAAAGACCCCGCATAGACCATTAGGTCCCTAGCGTTACCAGATTAGAAACGATAACCCCCACGTTAGGTCAGTCGTAGCCAGAGTTCCGCACACCCTCTTAGCAAATGGCAGAAGTCTCAAGATTCCGATTTCTGAGATTTCTCCCAGATCTCGGAATATGCGGTCCCCTAAACATTTCGCCCTGGAGCGTGCAAGAGCCGGACAGTGGCACATTAGGTGCTCCACCGTCTCTCTGTCCCCCGGTACCCTACAGAATCTACATTCGTCACTCTGCAGCCTTCCCGCTCTATTGGCAAGAACTGCCGTCCAGCAGTGACCAGTTTACACCCCCACCAGAAGTCTACAGTCGCTCCTGGACAAGGACAGTAAAAGTCGGGTCGCTACGGGATCGTAGGATTTCCACATGACTTTAGATACTCTGCATGTTTCGGTATTTCTCCAAACCGCATCAGCTCTTCTTATCATCGTGGATTCTACATCCCTTTTCAGAGACCGAAGTGGCACGCGAACATCCAATGCCATTTCAACTGGCAAATGGACTCCCCGTTTAGCCAGTTCATCCGCAACCTCATTCCCTTCAATACCCCGGTGACCACGAACCCAATAGATGTGGACTCTCCTTCCGGACCCAAGTCTCCCTAGAGAGTTCTTGTACTCTTGGACAATCGAAGAGTAGGTCAAGTTGGCGGCGATAGCTTTGATAGCCGCCTATCAATAAAGAAATTAACGTAACTGCCCTCCGTTTCAGAAACAAGAGCAAGGTCAGCAGCCATTTTGGCCGCCATAACTTCCGCCTGAAAGACGCTGCAGTAATCGGGAAGTTTATATGACTCCTCGATACCCAGCTCTCGACAGAAAACCGCTGCCCCGACCCCCTCCCCCATCTTTGAACCATCAGTGAAGAAGTTGAAGGTTCTGTGGTCAGGACGAAGGCCCTCAATGATGCTATCTCTTAAGAAACGCTAACGCCGTAGAGAATTATAGAAACGAAACGAAAAAATAACAAAATGTAACATATACAACCCTTTTTTGCAATAAAAAAAGGAAAGATAAAAATCTACCTAAGATGTATGTCTTTGTCTTTCGCTTTATTCTGTGTACCTGCTGTATTTGACTACAAATACACATTTAATCTTTCTTAAATTTAAATATTTTATTTTGTCTTTTATTTTATTAATATACAATTACTTTCACAAGCCGATGAAAACGCAAAATTTAAGTTGTTTCAATCCACAAATTTGTTTTATGTATGAAAAACAGATACAAAATCTTCCATGGTTGCTTTTTTTGTATGTGTCTTACTAGAGTTGTACTTTTTAGTATAATTTTCTTCGTCTTTACTACATCATGATATCTAATTCATTCTGCGTATAACTTTTAATCTGGTTATCGTTCACACTATTAATGTGCTAATCAGCACAATTTTTTTAGCAAAATAAATTAGTAAAACATTAGTAAAATATTAGTAAAGCGTTAGTTCAAAACAGTTAAGTGCTGACTAAGTATAACTAAAATTTTAGTTTAAAACATAATTTTAGCAAAAAATTTGCTGAAAAATAGTATACCTGATTTACAAGATGTTTTACTAACTTTTCTACTAACTTATTTTTTGAGTGTAGTAAAAATTCAAAGCTGTACGGCACATTTTGGCAGATTATTCGGTAATCTGGGTAAAAACAAAATTTTGAAAATAGTCTACGAGTCTTCTTCTATTCCTTTTAACTTTTGAATCGCTCGACAGATTTTGTTAATTTTTCTAAAGACAATTGCAAATATTAAACACGGCCCATCATTATTAGGGGCGTGATTTTAAAACTTAGACGGGCATCGAGAAATCACCTTCGTGAGTTTTGTTTGTCAATAATGTTTTTTTTTAGGAAATCCCATATTTTTATTGTTTACAAATGGATTGACAACAGATTGTAACTTCCATTAAGGTGTAAATTTCGCGATATGCAATTCTTTGCCCAATCTTGCCATAAGTTTCACTTAAAAAGCTTTTATTTTTATTTAATTATCTGATTTTGTTGTATTATTTTGTTTGAATATTTCTACCTATTTCATTATTATTCTGCAGCATTGCAACACACGAAAAAGTTTTTAATAAAAATATTTTTTCTAAACAAAAAATCACATCTAAATAAAAATTTTCATAAATCATTAAAAAAAATGCATTAATAAGTAAAACCTCAGTTTTTAACAGACAACTTATAAAAAACACTAGCAGCTTTTTTTAAATTTGTTTAAATATACTCGTAGTAGTGTTCGAACACCCACCCCTTGAAAAACGTAGTTGTTGAAATCAATTAGAATTCTCCAAGTATCAAAAATGACTTATTTGTTTCCTCTAAATAAATTTGATAAATCATAAAAATTTTTCCAATTAAATAAATCCAACATATTTAAATAAATTAAATCTATAGTAACGATAATATTTTAAAAAATTTTTTAATCATAAATTTGATTTATTTATTTTAAAACATTTATTCATTGAAGTTTAATATTTTTTAATTTTCATTTTATTGCATGTGCATATTTTTGAAAGTGAATGTGAATGATATTTTTGTTTTTATAGATTTTTTTAGGAGAAAATACTAACATTTCTTAGAAATTATTTTTTCAATCAATATTCCAGTGTTATTTCCATGATCTTATTTTATTTAGGAAGCGCTTAAGACACATCGGTACTACACATTTTCGCCTAACTTTTCAATGCTGATTCCGAATGTGGTATCCAAAAACCTCTGTTTCATCTTCATAGGTTTATTTACATGCTACAATAGAGCAGACTATCTTTATGTTTCTAATGTTATAAATTCATAAGTTTATTTAAAAGAGACATAGAACACTCCAAAACTGACGAACGCTTGCTTGAACCCCATTAGATTCCAGTTTTTCTAGTGTCTTGTAGTCGACCGCCAGAACTACACTGAACTGAATAAATTTGCTGACCCAATCTTAGTGTCTATCAATCAGAAGATGGATGTTTTGAGTCTTCAAGATCCCTAGAACTATCTCCTTCGGCACAACGGAACCCGCTGCAACAATCTAAAGCCTCTCCCATAGTCCGTCTAAACCAGTAATCGTAGCCCAGAGCCAGTAAAGTATCTTGTGTTCGTTCATCGTCTAAATGTA
The DNA here is from genome assembly GCA_021234595.1 of Delia radicum. Taxonomy (NCBI): domain Eukaryota; kingdom Metazoa; phylum Arthropoda; class Insecta; order Diptera; family Anthomyiidae; genus Delia; species Delia radicum. The sequence continues at coordinate 221,995,022 of CM037854.1, forward strand.
GCCAAAAAATTACGTTGGACATGTCTCATTGCGTAAAATGTAAGAAATCCTAAACAAAAGGCTACTCCAATTGTCCTCGCCAATTCGTCTGTCTCTACTTCCCTCGTCGACAATTGCGACCCTAGTGCCCCCAGCTGTAAACGTTGTTACCTCTATCCACCCTCGGTACTTTTCCCACTGAGACCCCTGAAGAGATGGTTTCCTTAGTCCCGCTCTACTTACTGCCTCCAGGCTCCTTAACCGGAATTCGAGTTTAGCTCATCAATCCTTTATATGAAAATAAAGGGCTGGGCGCTGCTAAATTCAGTCACCGTCTCTACTCATCGCGTTAGTTTCATAGCTCTTCTCATTTACCATTTATTTATCCTTAGACTATTCCATTATACTGATATTCGTAGAAACGGTATCATGACTTCTATCATGCATGTTACAATCCATGACCCTCGGAGTTCGGGTTAAATTATCGGTCGTATGCAGGTGCTGTTGGCCCTATGACGCTCTAAACAGAAGAATTAGGAATGTTATCCAGAAACCAACCGGATTCAGTACGTTAGAGGTACTAGATAAATTAGTGTACAATGTACCAGAATAACGCACCAAGAGTTCGGTTGGGTTACCCCAGTCCACCATACATAAAATAATAATCATGCATACTTCGGATAGAAGATCCGAAAGCTTTCAAAAAGTAAGACGATACTCTGTATTGCAATCCCCGTACCGTGCTAAAGAGCTCAAGCTGTTGTAGCTTATATCGCTTAACTCAGATTTTTTTAGAAAATTCGGTTAACAAACATTTCATTAATGATCTGGAGATCAAGTCACTTTTTAATGATTTACATTATTGCTTTCAAGAAATCGCTCTACTGGAGATCTGTCATAACTCCTTTGAAAATATTGGATTCAAAATTCTGCTTAATTATGGGACAATCGCAAGATTCATTTATAGTCAAAGGTTAATTTCTATTAACTACTTCGCGTACAACAATACTAGTTAATTCTGTTGCCATGATCCCCGGACAAGCCTTGTTATGGTTATGTATGCGTTAAATAATATCTTACATAATCCCCATATGAGGTCAAGAGGTCTGTACAAATGCGTGGTATTAATATTGATATATAGGACGCCTTTGATATTCTGGGCAATATAATTTAAAATAATGTCCATTGGACCAAATTTTAAAATTTTCCAAAGAAGCATCTAAAAATGATTTCACTGCATTTCTGATCTCTTTACTACTAGGTGGTATACGTGGATCGAATTAAGATTTTCGAGGAGTTACGCTTAGAGCAGAAGGAGAAAACATTTTATTTAGAAAGTATTGTGGTGTTATTTGAACAAAGTGACTTTTTTTGAAAATCTAATTTTTATTCTAAAAATAGTTCCTCATTCTCTCTTATTAACTAGAAAACAATCAATTGGAATTTTCCAAAAATGTTTTTGAAATCGATCTACAACTCGTACTTCCGTAACCGTATCACAGTTTTATCGAGATAACAGTGTTCTACAGAGACAACTGATTTTTTTCCTGCACTCTGAATATTAGTACGTATGTCCTCCCTTTCTTTTTAGATGTCCTCCCTTTCTGAATATTTTGTAAGTTTTCTTTGTTATTTATTTTGTGCATATCACACTTTTTAATTTATTTGAAAATTTATTAAATTACTTTTTTATGGCATGCATTTTTAGCAGCTGCATGTTATAGCAAGCATGAGCATGTTTTAATTCAATTTTTGTTGATTCAAAAAGCATTTAATTATTCTTCTTTTTAAGCAAATACAAATTACAGCACTTGTTTTTTTATTTCTCAAACGAAATCAAGAAGCAACAAAAAAACTTTTAAATCACTAACAGAAAAAATGCTCTATATGTACTCCCTCTATAGTAGTTACAATTTAAAACAGATTATTTTTTTTTTTCAAACTACATAAACTTTATACATTTTATTTAAATTCTGTGTGTGTTTATTTGTTGATGTTAATTAAAAAATAGACATATACTTTAATGAACATCGTTTTTGTTTTTTCTCTCCAAACCCCTATTCAAAAACTTCCATAGGTACCTATTTCAATTGTATAATGTTTATGGTTGCATCATCTGTGGTCCTTACGGTGGTGGTATTAAATTATCATCATCGTACAGCGGATATACATGAAATGCCACCATGGGTAAGTTTTAATTGTACTTGATAATTTTACATACTGGTAAGAGATGGAACAGAATAAAAGCGAAGCGATTAGCGGGTTTTACTCTGGGAGAAAAAATTACTACAGCGATGACAGAAAATAATGTAAAATGTATATCATTAAAGTTCAATGCCTTTTTTCTCTGTAGTCACGTTTTTTTTATGTACAAAAATTAATAGAAAATGCGGCAACATTGTTAAGAGACAAGTGACAGTTAAAAGTCCCGGTTCACACACGCCAATTTTACTTGCGCAATTTTTCTTCAGTTCTCCTTTGAACTTGCTTTTGTATTCACACAGGAAAAGTTTGTTTTGGCAATTTTCGTATATGAAACCTGCAGTGTTGAAAATTGCGGATGACAAATCAAAATGGAATTGGAGTACGGGCAAGTCTGTACGCCCTACCATTCTCTTTTCCTCCCTCTTCTATAAACTCAAGAATTGCGCAAGTAAAATTGCCGTGTGTGAACCGGGACTAAGAGCGCATAAGAATCGGTTTTTATTGACTTTTTCTTGCCGTCTCATTTACTACTTTATCTTTACTCTTCACATTTTGGTTGTTTATAAAATTAATAAAAAAAATATGGCAACATTATTATTAGCTAAGAGACAGTTATGAGAGCGTATGACTTTTGTTATAATAAAATTTTATGTCATCGTTTTAATTCTGTTCGTACACTAAATAAAAACTTACAAAAATAGAGTTGTCAAATATTCTACCTATTTGAAAAACCGGTTTTCGAATACTTAAAAATACCGCTTTATTTAAAACCCGGGTCTTGAAATTACAACCAGGTTCGAATAACCGGGTTTTCGATTTTTTTTTAATAACTTTGTATTACTGATATGTGAAATTTTTTGTACAAATTTTTAAAAATTACCAAAAATTTAATGTTGACATAAAACTAAACATACATCCTTTCTAAGGTAATTTTTAGATACTTTCTAAATAAGGAATTAATTGGGGGAAATCTAAAAGTTTGATCCTCGTAACGAATCACTGAGGTCTATAAATCGAACATATTTAAATTTAGGAGATAGCAATAGTTTTAGACCTTTTTGACTAAACTAATTTGAACAAACTTAAAGTAGTAAAAGTATATTTGGCTAATATGGAGATTCTTCTAACCGGGACAGACAGTCACCGATGTGGATTAAATGTGGAAGTTTTCTCACCACAATTGGAGGATGCGCTGAATAAACACTTTCTTTGTAAGCAAAGTCTTTTATAGCCTTCAAAGTTATTATCAGAGAAGACAAAAATTCAAAATTTAATGTACATTAGGCTTCTTTTTAGACTTTTTTTAGCAAATATCAAATTCTACCTATCCATATAAAATAATACTAAGACACATTACATTACTTTTTCGCTATTTTAAAAAAAGTTCCCGCGAAAACAATTTGAAGTTGTGAAAATTTGTTTTGTTAAACTTTAGGAAAAATCAATATTTGTCCAAATTTGACAGTGTTATTTAGATAATATGCATCAAAATTAGCAGAAAACCGAGTACATTACGTAAAAAGTATTTAAAAATGTTAAGTTTGGTCTATTAATGCAACTATAATTGTAATAACGTTAAAAATACATTTTTAGAAATTTCACTTTATGTGGGATGCTTTTGTTACAAAATTACCCGAAAGGCGATTTTTATTATTAATTTAGTTTTGCCTTTCACGTGTTGGCAGGTAAAAATTTCGCAAACAAAATGTTCTAATGCAAAAACAAATTAGGATAATCTAAAAAAAAACACAAATTTCACAAAAAAGCGTAAAAAACATAAAAGGAACAAAGCTAATTTGGCTTCTCAGGATTTTTTTTTAAACTGAGAGAAACCCTAGCAAATTTTTCCAAAAATGTTTATTTCGCTGAAAATTTTCAGATTGAATGATATTTGAAAACGTCGAATTATTCGAGACGAATAACTCGAAACCGCCCTTTTTCAGAAACCGCCTTTTTTCGAAAAAGTCGGAAATCGTGTTTGACAACTCTGTACAAAATGCATATTTTTCTCCTTTAATAATTTCAAATTTTCTTAACAGATACGTTCCGTTTTTTTACAATGGCTACCATGGATTTTACGTATGAGCCGTCCTGGTCGTAAAATCACTAGAAAACATATATTATTAACGAATCGCATGAAGGAATTAGAATTGAAAGAACGTTCTTCCAAATCACTATTAGCTAATGTTTAGATATAGATGACGATTTTCGGCATACAGTATCGGGGTCTCAAACTGCAATAGGTTCTTCAGCGTAAGTTTTATAAAAAAAATGTATATTTAAAGTTTTTAACAGGGTTGGCATTCAATAACTTTTCATCATAACGGTAGTTGGCTACCGCTGTAACATTAAGATCAAACTGAAAATTTAAAAAAACGATTTCATCAAAGACATCCCAGCAAAATTTTTAAAACAGATTATTACCGAACCTTTTCTAGAATAGCTTCTTTTAGCACCGGTTGCATGGAACCGGTTCTAGAACAGGTTCCTGGGAGTCAAAATAGTTCAAAAAGGTTTCACTGTCTCAGAATCGGTTAAGTTGTTCTGCAATCTGTTATTTGTATTCTACTATTTTACTGGGATGTTTCTTCTTATAAAACCGGGTTTATTTTGCTATTTTATTGGTTTAATTTAAAAATATCTTGAACTAAAGTCAAAATAACGCTAAAATACCGAAACGATGATTTATAACGATATTATGTTGATGAAACAAAATTTAACGGGTAGAATTTTGAAATAAATTTTTTTGATAATATACGACGTGGCATGCGTGGAATCGTATTTTTAAAAGTTTCATATCGGCATTGATGTGGGCGTGGTATGCAACGGCCGTTATAATGAAAAGCTATTATTGCCATGGTTTTTAAAGATTTTATTAATTGTTTCCCTTTTTTGTTTCCTTTATATAGGAGTTTTGGTCGTCCAACGACGGTTGAAGAACATCATAATGCCATAGGCTGTAATCATAAGGATTTGCATTTAATTCTCAAAGAATTACAATTTATAACGTCGCGCATGCGTAAAGCAGATGATGAGGCGGAATTAATAAGCGATTGGAAATTCGCGGCAATGGTTGTGGATAGGTAAGCGTTTGAAAAACTGATTATAAATTGCAATGTGATAAAATTATTTTAGATAATTATTTAATACTATAGCTTAAGTTTGATTCCTAAAGCTAACCATCCCTGTCGATTAGGGCGTTTCACTATTCCCTTTTTTGAGATTTTTGAAATTCTTAAAGCAAAATTCTTTTGACCCAAAAGATTTTAGAGAATTTTTTCAATTTGTTTAAGGGTGGGTGAGGGGTAGCTGTAATAGAAAAACAAAATGATTCATTGTACAAATTATAAAGAATCACTTTGATGACCTCGAAAGTAGATATTCAGAATTTTTCAAATTCAAACCTCAAATATTTCAGAAATATTCATTGTATGTACGTAAAATTTAAAAAAAAAAAAAAATTCGTAAAAGTTTACTTTATCAGGTACCCCTCAGGAATTAAAAAAAAAAAAATTCTACCTGTTATTAAGGGGACCAACCAGCCCTAAAAGCCGCTACTCCTAGTAACATATAAAAGCATATTTTCTCAAGATTTCAAAAATGGATTTTGTATCATGGTTTATGATACGTGGTGCCCTCTAGACCCATTTAAAGTCTATTTTAGATATACACTCACAAGAACTTTTCCATAAAAATTCAACATTTGTTTCAATGGAATATGCAGTTGAATTAACAAATAAATATTTGTTTTAACTTTCTGTCTGTTATTCAATAAACAAAAAACGGACTTTAGGTAATAGTTTAAATATTCAGTTAAAATTTTCTATTTAAAACAAAAAGTTGTTATATTATATTGAGTATTAAAAAAACGAAAATAATCTATTGTTTTTGCCGATTTGGTCACTTAATTTTTCAACAGTTGAAAATACGCTAAAAAATACAATTGTTTTAAACGAAAAGCAAATAGTCCTTTTTTAACTGATTTTTAATTAATTTAATGTGTATATTCAGTAGGTTTTACGGAAAAAATATTGTGAGTGTACAAATGGGTAAACAAAAAATATAAAAATGGTACGAAATAGAGCGAATTTTTTGTATTAAAATTAAATTCTTTGTATGACGTTTCTGTGGTTGTTTTTGTAAAATTAACTGTAATAATCATATAATTACAAATTATATACTATTACCCTAACCGAGCACTAGCTACTATGGCCTTCAACGCGTTGTAGCGAAAACAGACCAGTGCCTCTGGTGGGAATCGAACCCACGACCCCCGCTCTGATAAGCCAGCACGCTACCAACTAGCCTACCGGGGCGCACACAACTGTAAATTTAATGATTTTTTCATAACAGAACCCATAAAAATTTTGCGGGAGTGATATTATAAAATTTAATACCTTTGGATGTTTTATTAACCATCCCCTCGTCTGTCAAAAGATTTTGATTATATTAAAAGACTTTCTTAACGTGAGTTCAATTGCCGCTAACAAAATCGTTTGGGTTAAAAAGTAAAAAAAATAATTTTTATATTTTTTTTTTGGTAACCATAGTTGTTAATAGCGCTGCAGTCGAAAATTTGCTTGAAAAATTAAGCAATTTTTTTTAGTCTTTAACTTTGATAACGGTAAAAACTAAAGAAACCGTGATTTCTTGCCTTATTTTATAAGTTATGACATCTAGCCCTGCAGTCGAAAATTTTAGGTTTTTATTGCTTTTTACAAATGCTTTAATAATGGTCATAATTGAATTCGTGAGAAAATTTCCTTTCCTTTTGTTTCAGTTTATAATTTTTACTGCATTTTTTTTATACAGTGCAAGTAGTTGTTTCATGTTGGTCATTTTGATCTTTTTGTGCAGTTAATTTTGGCTCTATGCAATACGTCCCAGGTGCAAAAAGTCCCAGTAAAAAAAGCTCCCAATGAAATAAATTCAAAAAAAATTAAATAATTTCCAAAACAAAAATGAAACAAATCCTATGTTTTGGTGGTTATTTCATCATGAAATAATTTCCAAAGAATAAAAATGAAATAACTCCCAAAAATAGTCCATGCAACACAAATGAAATAAGGCCCAAATTAATTTTGCCAAATAAGAAATGTATGAAGTGTAAAAAAAATGATAATCACGCAGAAAAAACTTTATTTCGCGAAGCCGCCTGCCGCGTTCTACGTAGGAAAAAAACCCCTAAGAACCACCCAGAAGAACTTGTTTTCAAATCAGATGTCGAATCCGTTAAAATCTTATATTTTTAACACATCAAGTACACAGAAAAAATTATGGGCCAAAAATATCTAATTAATCGATTATTTGAATATCAATGGCAATTTAAACAATTTTTTTAATTGATTCAATTAAAAAATTTATTGAATTTTCTAATATATCCATACATGTAAACAAAACATGTAAACAAAATTTTTAAAAATTTGGCAAACTATTTTTTTTTATTTGATTTAGATTAAATAATCAAACAAAGGTTTAATTATATCAATATATTATTTAATTTGTAAATAAAAAGAAAAAAAATCGCAAATGATTAACTTTTGATAAGTTGAATAGTTTACCGATTTCAAATACACGCAAAATCGTAGTTATTTCACTAGAGTTTGCAACACTCTTCTTGTGGAGATATTCGTGTACGCACGAAAACTTAATTTAGTTTCGTGTTTTATCTGTGGTAATAAAAGTGCACATGTGGATTTAAATAAACCTTATCGAAAAAGGACAAAAATAATAGTTTATTTTTGTAAATAATTAATTTTTCAATAAGTATAAGTGTCATTAAACTATCATTTTAAAGTTGTGTGTGATTTTTTTAAGAAAGCAATTCAATTACAAGAAAAAGTTCAAGACAAGCAAAACAATAATTTTGTCTTTACTTTTATTTGTTTTCTTAAATACATTTTTATATTAAAAACTTTAATTTTATTATAAATAAAATGTCAATTTAATTTACAAACCTACATTTCTTTTTTATAACAGAAATAAAAAAATACGAGTTTTCTAGTAAAACTACCATTGTTTTCTTCTCAAGTTTCAATTAAAGTTTTAATAAATTTAACTAAACTTTTTAATTGAGGTTGTAAAGAAAAACAATAACTCTTTTAATTGATATTATTATTATTTTAATTGAAAGAGTTTTAATAAACTGTTTGCAAATTTTTTTAGTTAATACTATCATTTCAGTGGTAGGTGCAAAATCAATTAAAATATTAATTGATTCAATAAAATTTTTAATTGAAACCTGTTTTTAATTTTTTCTGTGTAGCATTTATTTGACCTGTCATAACTTTTTATGTCCCAAAATACCAACCAACACCAAGATTTATTGTTTTTTAATAATTATTTTTTTAAAAGTCTATTTTATTAAAAATTTTACGTATATATTGGTGTCTAAACGTTAAATAAACAGAAGGCCAATGCTCTACTCTTTTATTTAAGATAAAAACAATCAATTAGCTGTTTAAATGACAAAGCTATGACTGGTCAAATTATATTACTCATTGTCTTAAAAATAAGATTTCAACGGATTCGACATTGGATTTGCAAAAGCAAGTCTGTGTGGCGGCCTTCGGCCGCTCTCAGGTTTTTTTGCCTCCGTAGAACGCGGCAGGCGGCTACGCGAAATAAAGCTTTTTCTGAGTGCGACACACAAAAATAAAATTGAAGCAATTTTTTTTAAGTTTCCTTAAAACTCTTTTGTTTGATTTCATGAATCAGCCTTGACAATTAAGGTCTTATAACATTTAAAAAAAAAAAAAATATGATTTGGGGCAATAATAACAATATTTTGGCCAAACAGAAAACCGTCAAAGCGCCCAACAAAAAATATTAATAATGTTAAAAAAATAATGAATTTTTGAAAATGAATAACACCCACTAAAAATGAAATAACTCCCACAGCAAATGCAATAACACCGAACAAGAAAATAAAATTAAATAAGTCCCACGCTAAGTTCTGTTGGGGTGGCCTTAGGTATCAATTGTACAAGATGGGACGATCCTCTACGGATACGTGCAGGTTTTGTGAATTGGAACCCGAGACCTCTGAGCCTGTTCTCTGCAAATGTCCGAGGCTCTCCGACAGGAGGGTGCGTTATTTTGGTGATCGAATAGTGACGCCATAGGACGTTTGGAACTGTTGACCTGGTAGGATAATTGGCTTCGTAGGGAGCCTAAACCTATAGGGTGTATTCGCTGGCAGCACAAAATACCAATTTCTGGTCGCGGTGCATAGTGCCACCATAATCTAATCTAAAGTTCTGTTGGGACTTCTTTCATTTCGGAATTACTGCATTATAAAATAACACCTAATAACAAAAATGAAAAAACTTCTAAAAAATGAAATAACTTTAAAAGAACTGGGTATTATTTCATTTGAAATTACTCCCAAATTTGTATGAAAAATTTTTGGGACTTATTTCATTTTTTTTTTTTTGGGACTTTTTGCACCTGGGACTTATTGCATAGAGCCGTTAATTTTACAACATTATGTAGTTCCTTTTTTAACAGTTAAAAAGTACTACAATATTAGCAATTTTTAATAAAAATACAGTCATCACCTTCCTAATTATATTTGTAGTGATTTCAAATGCCATTTTTAGTAATTTTTAGCCCGAATCTGCAGGTTTATCTAATTTAATAAAAATTTCTCTTCTTTCAGATTTTGTTTAATTGTTTTTACACTATTTACGATAATTGCAACAGTGACAGTCTTACTGTCGGCACCCCACATAATAGTGCAATAAAAACTACACAAATACAACACTGAATACTGCAAATTAGTTATAAGTTCTAGATACTTTTTATGCAAAACTAGGAATGTTGATACAAAAAATAATAAAAAAAAACAAAAATAAAATCTAATTATAAAATTTTACTATACATTATAGTACTATGTAGTAGGAGAAAAAACCAAACAATTAGTTATAAATTAAATTTAAACTGTTAAATAGTTTTTAAGGAAAACACAGGGTGTTTCAAATATAACAAAATTTATTTTGTTTATAAAGAAATGCCCGGTGTAACAAACACTCGAGAAAAAAGGTTTATTAATTATAAAATAAAAAAAAAAATATAACTGCCGTTTAAATATTTAAAAATATATACAGTTAAAAATAACTGTACAAAAAAAAAATCTTAAAAAAAATAATATTTAGGTCAATAATTACAAACAAATTTGATATCAATTAAGTGGAAATAAATAATATAAATTTTTAAACTTTAATTTAGAAACTACCAGAAATAGACAGTGATTGTTCCTACACTTAAAAAAAAAACAGCAGTTTAATTTTTAAAAACATGTCTTAAATTCACTTTAAAAAACCAAAGCAAACTACTTTAAAAATTAAAATTATATTGAATAAAAGCAGGTAGAATGAGACAAATATAAGATCAATTTTTTAATTTTAATTTCAAAAAAAAAGATCTTATACTACAATATAAAAACTGGTTATGAAGAAAAGAGCAACAAAGAATGAAAATAATGATACAAAAATATTTAAACAAAAACACATATTTTTTATGAGCATATATTTATATTGATTTTTTAAATTAAAAATAATTAAAAAAAAAAAAATATTGTTGAAATATAATAGAAACATTCTCTGATGGTGCAACATAGAAAACATAGAAACAGAAATTGAAGGGAAAATTGCAAAAAAGAAACTACAATAAAAAATAATTAAATAAATTACTCACTGAAAAAAATTAAAATAACTTGCAGTTAAATTAAAACTAAAAACTGCATTACCGAAAAAAACAAGCAAAAATTGCATACAACAATTGTTATGTATTATTAGTTGATATAGAATTAAAAATAAAATATTTTATTTTTTATAAAAAAAAGCAAAATGCGATAAAAATTCAATAAAAAAAAATTAAAATAAAATAAAATAAAAACTAATAAAATTACGAAAATTGTAAATTTTGTTTATAAATAAAAAAAAAAACTAATTAAAAAAAAGTTTTTTAAAAGTCCATGCTAAGGTATAAATTATTTTTTTATTTGAATATCTTTGAATATAATGATCCTAAAAAATTTTAAAAATAAGCTACTATTAGTTAGTGAAAGAATGCATATATTTTTCAACATGATAAATTATTGTTTAAATATATGTTTAAATTTTCAAATTGTTCAATTTCTCTTTAAAATTATTCAATTTAAAAAATATTAAAAATTTTGAAAACACAAAAAGTTTCTTCATTATTACCAAGATATATTTATATAGGTAGTCTTGGTAGCCGAGCTGTTTATCTTCCTCTTACCTGGTTTTGACATTTCTTATATGGTTTTGACACTGTACTGTACTGTACTCAACAACAAAATGCCTGTTGTTTTTGTATTGTTTGTTGTAGTTGTTGTTCTAGTAAGACTACCTATCAGTGATGCAAAACGTGGCACAATGGGGCAATTTGTGGCACTTTTGACTGTTTGATGGCCCTGTGGTACTTTCTTATCTAATTTAGCCCTTTCAGCTCAAAATTGAACTAACTACTTTAAACCGTTTAGTTCAGACTTTTATGAAATTTGCCTGATTTTTTTTATTCGATGAGAGCATATGCTAGTTCCTTAGAGAATGAAAAACGGGGAGTTGTTTAATTTTTTATAAAAATCGCATTCAAAATCATATATTTTCGTACCAGGAGGTCAGGTTTTAAAATTTTTGAATGCAGGACTATAACATTTTTAAATCTTTTTATATTTGTCCAAATTTTTAAAAGAAGTGCCGCAATTCGTTTTTTATTAAAAAAAAATGTGTTTTTGGAGGCTTTTTAAAAAGGTTATGTTATCACAAGAGCGGAAATAATTTATGAGAATTCATAAAATATGTTAAACTTTATTGTCAGAGGGGTTTGTCTTGCATTTTTAAAAAAGCATTAAAATGACGAACTCTAATTAACAAATTAATATTATTTTTATTTTAGTAAAAATCTAATAATAGAATTTTTTAAAAAAATATGGCCCTACAGGGATGATAAATGGGATTTTCAAATAGTACCAACCAGCATAAAAAATAGTACTTTTTCGACCCTCATAGTACTAAATACAAGTTTTTATTATAAATTAACGTTTTTAAAATTTATTTGTTTATAAAAACAAAATTTAGTTGATTTAGTTGATTACAGAATTTATAAAAATTATCAGACTATTTCTTAAATTCATCTTTTTTGCAAGGAAATCTATTTCATTACTCATTCGATTTTAGAATCACAATGCAAATTTGAAGATGTTGGCAATGGCCTTTTTTCAATTGTACTTTTTTAAGATATTTATTTTTCACTTTTCGAACACTTTTTTTTTAACTCGAACTCAAATAAAATCATCTTTAATCAATTCCATTTACAACGATTGGATCTAAATAAATACATTTGATAAATGTTAATTTATGAATGGGTAATTGAATTAAATGTTGAATCTTGAAGTTTCTCTGAAGTTTCTAAAAATAGAACTGTTGTGTTGTTGGAGTTGTTGGAGTTGTACTTCTGAGATTATGTATGCAAGAACAAAAACACCGTGTATTGAATAAAACTAGTTTTAATCACAACAAAACTCGACCTGATGGTAGATCAGTGCGCTAAAGCGCTCTGTGTAACGTATGGTGCGAGTGCATGCGGCATTAGAAATCAGTTTATCTATACCACGGTCAGTGATTGAACAGAAAATTTCATATAGACGCAATCGAACAATAAAAACATAACAAACATTACATTATTCAAAAAACAGGGTCACTGACAAAGTTTCAATACCAGAAACTGCGCAGTCTGATTCAGGAAAATTGAAAAATTTACAATGTAGTTATGATTTTTAGAAAATACACTCATTCTTCTCTACCACGTCTTTTACAATAAAAATTAAATAAAATTGCATATTAATTATAGTATTAATTGCAATTGTGTGAAAAAGACGTTAAAATTCAAATTCAATCTTTAATTTTTATTTATATGTAAATAGTACTAAAAGAGTCAAAGGAGTACCATGGTACTTTTCCGGATCAAATAGTACCAAAAAAAGTACTATAGTACTAACTTTATCATCCCTGTGGCCCTATCAATGGTATTTTGGCCCTTTTAAATTGTCAATTTGGCACAAAACAAAAAAACTCAAAATGCATCACTGCTGCCTATATAAATATATCTTGATTATTACTCTCCGACTGACGAAAAGAGAATGCTCATTATGAGTGAAATGTTGAGAGACATAAAAATCTTCATACAATTTGGAGTGCTTAAGAACAATTTTATATTCCTTTTTTATTTAACTTGAAAACTTTTTCACCTCAATATATATATATATTTACCTTAAAAATATTGTGGACTTTTAAAAGAAATTTGGGGCGCATATATAGGGAATGGCATTTTCTTAAATTTGTTGTAATGATGCAATTTGACTTCAAAAATTAGACGATTGTTGCCTATCTAACTCTGGAATGCATAGGCATAAGTGCTGGTACTTAATACTTAAAATACTGGGTACTTAATACTTAAAAGTAACTACTTGTTATTTTCAAATTTGCACTTTGGACAGAAAAAAGGTGCAAAAATGCGACTCTGCTAAAATAATTAGCATTAAAATAAAACTCTGACAGAAAAAATTAAAAAACTAAAGAAAAAGTTAAAAAACTTTAAAAACAATAAATTAGAATTTTTAAAAAAAATTAAAATTTCAAAGTATGCTATTAATAAAATAAAACGAATTTTAAATTTAAACACTGTTAAAAGTATCGAGTATCCAAATAAAAAATATAGCACTAATAGCCAGATCGTCAGAGTAACAGTGACAATGGGTTCCGCAAAAACAATTCGAATTTTTTAGTAAAATGAATGGTAAAAAATATTTCACAAGTAACATTAGCCATTTCTGACTGGAAATTTTAGAAAACTTTTAAGTGTAAAAATACTTCTTTATAAATTTGTTTTTACTTCTTCAGTTTTGTCCTTTTAAATTTGAGAAGTTTTTTCTAAAGCTGCATTACCCTCGAAATTTAGTTTAAACTAGATTTCGATATCTACCCAGGAAAACTTGCTATTACCATAGAATGGGAAATGGAAGAAGGAAAGAAGAATCAGAAGTACTTATAGTTGAGGCCAAGAACACCTGATTTTAACATGGGGGTGTCATAGGAGGCAAGGCCTTGCCTTGTGCTTACATATAGGGACAAAAATAAGACGTTACAAAATATGTAGTGAAATCACCAGTTACACATAAGTACTTATTTCATTTCTTATTTGCATTAAAAGTAATGCTTAAAGCCATTATATGACGTATTACTTGTAAGGATGTTAATAAGTAGTTATTTATAGATGCAAAAATAAGTACGTATTAATATGTACCTAAATAAGAAGGTATTAATAGGCAATAAAATAACTAGTTATTAATAAGGACAATTATAACTAGTTATTAATAGGTCCTAAAATAACTGCTGATTTTAGTCAGTTAGTAGAGTCGTTTATGTATAACTATATATTTGTTTGCTTAAATAAATTGCATTTAAATTATTAATTATGATATATTATGAATCTTTATAAATATACCTTACAAAAAAGTAGTTACTTATTACCTTACAAGTACCTTATTTCTTTGGACCTTCCTAATAAGCAGGTATATAACACAATATTAGTAAGACATAATTGTTTAGCTTCCAAAATAAGTAGTGATGTATGTTCATATCAGTAAGGTATTATTTCAGACCTTCAAAATAACAACAAATGTAATGGATAGTCATTACTACGAAAGGTCTGAAATAAGTGATAATAAGTAACTTATTATTTTTGCTATTCCAAATAAGCATATATTTAACACAATATTAGTAAGGCGTTCTTTTTTATCTTACAAATAAGCAGTTACATATATTCATATTAGTAAGGTATTATTTCGGACCTTCAAAATAACAAAAACTGGAATGGATAGTCATTACTTTGGAAGGTCTGAAATAAGTCCTACCCATTACCAAAGTTTTGCTGGGTAGCTAAAACTGGATTTCGAAACTGTTTTCTATACAAAAATGTTCAGTTTCTAGGATTAAAGTATGAAAACCAATAAGAAGAAAAATCGATCTAGCTAATAGTAATTTATTTTTAAATATAAAAAATGTGATATTTCATAAAGTTCTTATAATTTCAAAAATATCCTTTTTTAATTCTTATAATTAAAATATGTTAATTTATTTTTACAGTATTTTTTTTTTTTTTCTTTTTTTTTGTACAACATAATACAGTTTACTAACAAAAGCTTCCCAACTATTAAATCCCACCTAATGTGTATAATTGTATAAAAAAATAATTAATATTATTATGGTATATTTTTAAGAATACAAAATCCCTTTGTAAAAATAAATTATATTTTTTAATAAAATAAAAACCTACCTCTTAAAAAAATATATAATATAAAAAACAAAAAAAAAACACTGCCGTTAATTTTTATTATAATTTAAAAAAAAAATTAACCAAAGCATGGATATAAAAAAAAAAAACAAAAAACTTTATAATTATAAATTGTAAAATTGTAACTGTTGTAAAATGAAATCTATATAAATTTCTTCCATACTTGTAATTTAAAAAAAGATTAATTTCGAAAAAAAAAAAAATTTCTTTTTCGATAAATAAGTTCGAATTTTAGCAACACAACCAGAAAAAAATTCTTAATTAAGTAGTTATTATTAAAAAAAAAAAAAAAGGTAAACCACAAATTACTTTAAACGAAAGGAATATTTCAGAGAAAGAAATTAATTCTATAGCTCAAAAAAAAAAAAAACATTATAAAATTTCCATATTTAAACTTTTTTCCATTTTGTAGTTAGAAAACGTGTTTATTATTTATTTTTTATTGAATTACACAGGAGGACAAAATTTTACCTTTTGAAAATTAATAAATAACTGACCATCAATTATATATATTCGGACATGCTGATTTCAATGGTGTACTTGATTTTTTGGTCAATGGTACAGATTTCGTTAAAAATTTCTTTATGGTATATTTTAAAATCTCAATAAAAACTTATCATTTTTACTTTTTCAATTTTCTTCGATATTTTTTGTTTTTTTTTGAAAAAAAAAATTAAAATGTTTTAAATTTCTGTCAAAACAACTACAGTCAAGGAAAAAAGTCTATATACACCCTTTGATTTAGGGGTTTTATATAGTTTGTGAAGAAAATTAAAAAATATATTTATGTAAATATTTAAGGCATTAATATATATTTTACATAATAAAAACAATAATAACAAAAACATTAAAAATTCATTGGAAAAAAGTCTACATACAGCTACAAAAATTAACATTATTTCAAAATGTTATATAAAAAAAATAAAAAAAATTTTAACTTTTAGTATTTGATCGGTTCACCTTGAGCATCAATATCTGCTTGAAGACGACGGGGCATTGATCTCACCAAATTTTCCGTAATATCGGGTGTTATTTCGGCCCATGCACGAATAAGGGCGGTTTTCAATGTTTCACGGCTACTAATGTTATATTTTCGTACCGATTTTTCCAAAACGTGCCATATGTGCTCTATAGGGTTTAAGTCTGGAGACTGGGGTGTTGAATTGAGCTGTCTTGGGGCATAGTATTTAGAAGCCAGTCTCGAACAACGTGTGCAGTATGCTTAGGGTCGTTATCTTGTAGAAAAATCCATTGATTTCCCAGGTCCAAGCTATCAACAGATGACTGCAGATTATGTTCCAATATGTTCCTATATTGATAGCGGTCTATATTACCCTCGACAAAAACCAAAGCGACCAACTCCAGATGACGCAATGGCGCCCCAAACCATAACGTTACCTCCACCATGTTTAACAGTAGGTATTATATTCTTTGGATCAAGTGCTGTGTTTGGTTTTCGCCAAAATTTGGATCGACTATCACGACGGTAAATATAACATACTTCGAAAAATCCATATCCTTGTCTAGATGTGCTTTAGCAAACTCAAGGCGAAGTTTACGATTCTTCGCTGAAATTAGTGGTTTTTTGCGTGCCATTATGCTATCAAATCCATTGTCATGTAAAACATTTATTATTGTTCGTAGAGTAACAATTATATTGGAACATTTTTCGATGTGTTCCGCCAATTTTGGGGTACTTATTTTCGGATCCTGGTTGACTACTTTAATAATACTGCTAACATCGCGTCTCGAAAGCTTCTTAGGTCTGCCAGGTCGTGACTTACTTTCGGTACTATTGGTATTATTATAATTTGTAATGATCGTCTGTACAGTAGCACGACTTAATTTAACTGTCTTAGCAATTTTAACTGTCTTAGCAAGGAGTTGCCACGCTGTATGTAGACTTTTTGCCCGCTAATAATTATGTTTTCCCCTAAAAATTTCTATGTTTTATTTTTTTTCATATTTTTTTTTTCTTCAAATAATCTTTGTTTTAAATGCCTTAAACATTGATATAAAATGTTTTTCAATTATCGCTACTAATTCACTAGAACTTCAAATCCGTAGGGTGTATGTAGACTTTATTCCTTGACTGTATAAAAAAAAAAAGTTAGAAGAAATCATATTTTTCTATTTGTAATAAAAATAATGTAATTCTTTTTTTATTGAAAATTAAATTGCCACGCCAAGTTTCGGAATGTTAGAACATAAACAATCCAATAAAGGGCGAAGTAACTGGCATAATTTTTTGTAAGGAATGGTTTTTAATATTTATTATTTGGCTCTGATTTCAGATTAAATAAAAAACTATTAAATTAATTTCGTTTAGAATAAATATCATTTAATAGTTTATAATTTAATCGGATCTCAGAGATAAACAACAAAATTGAAATAAAAATATGAAAAAATATTCAAATTATCAAAATATGAACATATATTACCTAAAGTATATCATGACCATGAGTTGGAGAGAAACTACAAAAAGATATAAATCTATATTTTTGTATTTATAAATAGAAATGTTTTTAATGTTACAAAATATTGAGTAATTTTTGGCCCAAAGTGCATTAAACGATTTTTAGGTAATTAAATTAATTAAATTAAATAAAGTAAATCTGTATTTTGTTAATTATAATTCAAAAATTTTACCTCTATTATGCAGATATTTGAAAGAAACTGCGTTTTTTAATGTTAAAAAATATTGGGACATTTTTGGCCCCAAGTGCACAAAAGGGTTAATTAAGTTTTTTTCTTTTTAAATAATAACTACCAACTGCGGAAAATAATTAGTCAACTTTCATTCAAATACGAAGATACCACATGATTTTTCGTTATCAATTTCCTGAAATCTTAAAAATTTCGAAAAAATTTACCTTTGACGTTGAAATTTGACCTTTGCCGTAGTTCGATTTTGACCAAATTTTCAGAATATAGTGCTTGTAGTTTGTTTCATAAAACTCTGAATAGCATTACTTGGTACTTGCTAAAAGTAGATCAATTTTACCCTATGATCGAATTTTGTGCAAAAAAAAGCGTTTTCCTTGAAATCCATCCGCCCAATTTAAATAGCTGCCCTTACTAAATTAAACGGGGGATATGTGTAATTTTTGGTATTTTTATTTTATACTTAATAAGACCTTAGTGTGCGAAACTATTTTTTTTTAATTTTGTTGAACAAAATTTTTTAAAATTTGAAATTGGAGATTTGAAAAATACCCCAAAAATATTGTTGGTTTTTGACGTCATCTTAGGACAGGATACCGACATCCTAAAAATTAAATATTTCACATCTAACAGTTAATGGGTCCAGTAAGTAAAAAAAAAATATTTTGGTATTTAATTTCGAAAACGTTTAGGATGTTTGCTCGAAATGTTTGATCAAGTGTTATTTGGCACATTAGTGGTCTGGGGTATTTTTTTTTTACTCGGGTAATTCTCAACCGATTTTGGATTTTTCTATCTTTTTAAAAACACTTTTTTGTCTTCATCTCGATTAAAAAGCCAAAAAAAAAAACCCTTTTTCCCTAATACAAAACACACTTTTAATTTTCAACCGATTTCCGCCTCGTGTTTTCTTTTTCCAATCGGCACCAAACTTCATATTAAATGTTTTTACATACAAAGGAACCAAACTAGCCCATCGCTTGACTTTAGAAATCACTTTAATTTTTTTGGACACCTTTAATGAGTCATATACGGCTATATACCCTCAATTATCGGATAAGAACATGTATGACACTTCATGCATGATAATATATGATATGATTTTCACATGGGTATTTCATTATTTTTTGCAAGATTATTTTTTAGATGTCCCGACATATTATACAAAAGTATCAACTTGGGGTCAACTTGGAAAGCTATGCTGAAATATAACATTTTTGAAAAATCGCGAATATATAGTATTAGCCGCAAATACAATTTTTTGCAAAATATTTTCCATTAATTGCTTATTTTTAAAAAACTAACACCTATTCAGGTCAATTGCTCATTAAGGTAAAAACCTGCATAAAACGTGAAGCAGTGGTTTAAATATGAAGATTTGAGCATTAAATATGCACCATAAATAAGAAAACAGGTCGTGTTAGAGGCAATTTACACGAAGAAATTAATTGGAGGCAATTTTTGAATTCTCTTTTAAAGTTGCTTCTAAAAATCATGAACATTTACACGAGGAGTTTTTGCATGCAATTTTTTTTGCGTTTATTTTGCCAATCTTCTTTAATTGTTCATTCGTTGAAATTTAATTTATTCGTAATTCGTAAGATTCGTAAGATTCTCATTTTCCTGGTACTAGTTCCACTAGTTCTTTATTCCACATTATTTATTTTTTATTTTACGAAATATTTTCGTTACACAACACTTTAGAAGCCGAATACGAATAAAACAAATTAACAAGAATACGAACGAAAGCAAAAAGAAATGTCAAAAATATCTTGAAAAACGAAAACCGTGCAATTTTTGCTACCCCGCTTGCTTTTCTATCCCGTTTGCTTACAAACAATAATTGCACGCAATATTGCATGCAAAAATTGCCTCGTGTAAATTGCCTCTTATTTAACTCCATCAAACCAAAAGCAGATTGATTGCTATCGAAAAGTTTTAAATCAGAGGTAGGCATTTCATAGCACAACTGTGCAGAGACCACTTCACACATATACTGATGCTCTTTCATTTAGTTGTCGATGAGACTCCGACAAGTGTACATGCGGCAGATGCTTTTATATTATTTTCAGCAATTCTTACCCAACAAATATTTCTATTTAATAATGAATTACGAAAAATATTTTATGATTGATAATGCATTTGCATTTTATGTTATCAAATTTAAAACACATTTTATTAATAAGAAATTGTCATAACATTATAAATAAATCAGTTTGGTAGTATTAGAAGTTCCGTTTGTATATCAATATCGTTGTTAATTTCTTTTCTACGTTTTCCCATTCCAAAAACTTCAGCATTCCTTTTTTTAAGTCATACAAAATGTTTGGACAATTTCAAATATGTATATTTAAGTGAAAAGCGTAACACATTACCTACACACAAAAAAATTAGTGCCAATAACTTGACTAAAATAGCCCTATCTATCTTGGCAAATTTGCCAATGTTTTTGGCTAAACAATTTAAAAACTTATTTAAATTTTACAAAACAACTTGGATAGGGCTATTTTAGCCAAGTTATTGGCAACTATTTTTTGTGTGTAAGGAACTATAATGGTAATATGAAACGCTCGATTTAGTGTTTGCTGGGTAGTACGCTCTGCCGACCTATGTTTTAAATGCAAAAAAGTTAAATGCAAAACTTTAAAGACATTTTTGTCAAAATCTGTACCATTGATCAAAAAATTAAGTACACCACTTGAAATAAGCATGTCCCAAATATATATAATTAATGATCAAATCTTTATTAATTTTTTCTCTGTCATCCCGTGTTATTTTAAAACAAATATATAAAATAATAAATTAAATATCATCTATATGTAGATGGAAATTACCATTTTTTGTTTTTAATAAAATGCTCTTTATAATTTTTATTTAATAACGTATATGTTTAATATATACGTTTGACACTTTTAAAACTTGTTAACGATTTATTTTTATGTTAATTTAATTATTTTATTTATTTATAAATACTATCTAGACCAAATGTTTTTTATAGTTTTTTATAAAAAAAATTGTTTTTTTAAAGATTTTTTTTAGTAACGATAATTTTTTTAACAAATTGCCTACTTTCCGAATACTTTTAGAACAAAAAATGTCGCCAGGTCATTTTATTACTGAATTTAGTAAAAAAGTTTACAAAAGCTAATAAACATTTGTTAGCCCATTTTACACTGCCATTGCATTAAAGCAACTGCTACTTTTAGGGCCTAATAATTTCGGATAGGAGGGTGATATCAAAACGCAGTATGTAATAATTTGATGTCTTGACTTTACAAATATTTAAAAAAAAAATTAAAACTATTGTTCCATGGTTGCCATATAACACTGCGCACTTGTTTTGTTTTTATATGCCCTTGAAGTTGCTTGTTTTTTAGCATATTTTTGCTCTTTTTGGTAAAAATAAAATGAAATTACCACGAAAGCTAGGATGCTCATTTTCACACAGACTGTTTGGTAGCTTCTTTAGAAGTGTGGTGTTCAAAATGAGCTAAATCGGTCCAGCGCTTCAAAAGTTATGAGTGAAAATGTAAGGCTGCCTCAAAATGTTTCATACAAATGTGCGAAAAAAAAATATCGAGGTGAAGAATAATTTTGGTGAAAAAAGTATTCGAGGTGAAATATTCAATACTATTCACCTCTATGTCTCTATTTACAAAATGTCCAACTTTTTTTTGTAGTAAGCAAAAATGGAGGTGAAAAAAAAAATTTCGAGGTAAAAAAGTTTGAGGTGAAAAAAATTTCGAGGTGAAAAAAGTTTGAGGTGAAAAAAAATTTAGTGGAAAAAGTATTTGAGGTAATATTCAACACTATTAATCTCTATATGTCTGGTTACAAAATGGAAAAGTCACGTAATTTAGTAAAATTCACCAATTTGTATGAAACATTTTGAGGCTGCCTTACATTTTCACTCATAACTTTTGGGGCGCTAGACCGATTTAACTCATTTTGAACACCACACTTCTAAAGAAGCTACCAAACAGCCTGTGTGCAAATGAGCATCCTCGCTTTCGTCGTTATTGCATTTTATTTTTACCCATTTCAACATTTTATTTTCATCCATAGTAAAAAAATACCAAAAATATGCTAAAAAAGAGTCAACTTCAAAAGCCTATAAAAACAAAACAAGAGCAAAGATTTCAAAACCCTTTGGGGGTTTTAGTCTACAAATGGTCTACTTTCATTTTCCGTTGGAATGGTCCGGGATGTCTGCCATAACCCGAAATTTGTTGCACAGTGTCATAAATTAAAAAATGCAATTTTTTACATTTTGTATAGTACTTTTTTGAAAAATGATTAATTTATAGAAAAAAGACCGGTGTTATAAAGGTTATATGCCGATTTGGTTAGGGACGTATGGGTAAATATTTTGAATGAGAAAAATATGTTGTACAATATGTACTTTTCATGTAAAAGATTGGAACATTAATTTTTTGAACTGGTAAAGAGTTTAATATGCAGATAATTACTCCATTTTCTTTTTTAATTTGAAAAATTAACTGTTTTCTTTCAACATATAAAAAAATTTTAAAATTTATTCGCCAGGGTTGCCATATAACAATTTTGAAAAATGGTCTATATTTAAAAAATGACGATAGATGTATTACAATTTGATAGATATTTGCTTTAGCATTAAATACAAATTGTAATTTGAAAAAATCTTAACCCGTTAAGTACATACAAAGGGGCCAAAGTTTAAAGTTAAAGTTGTGAATACCATCGCTAGAGAGCGCCTTAAGTATAAAAAAAAACTCAAGCAAAGCTTACTATTACATCTTTCTACAAAATTTCGTCAAAAATTCCCACGGAATCGATTTATTTAACAAAAATTCTTCATTTTGTGAAATTTATAAAATACTATTTTCAATTGCGAATTGTTACGATATTATAGATATAAAAATATATATTTGTTCAAAATATTTAACTTATTTTGAAGGGGATATTTTTGACATTGGAGGATACCTCCTTCTCCTGAGAAAAGTGTTTTAAAGTGTTTTACTTTTACCCTCCGAATTGCAAAAAAAGAACTAAAAGTCAAGTTCGAAATAAATGTACAATCGTGTTTGAAAAAGTCCTATTTTTTAAAAGTACCTTTTATATTTTACTAAAATTCTATCCTCACACTTTGGTATAATAAATCCCAACAACAATATGAATGGCGTTTAATAAAAAATAGGAGTGAGGACGGCATGTTAAACAAACTCTGACAGCGTATACTTATTTGTGAATATATATTTAATATTACTTATACGCAGTGTTGTCTTAAGATGAGATGTTGCAAAAACATTGGTTTTCTCGCTGAATCTAGCGATATTTTTTAATTGACAGCGACATTTTTCCGCAAAGTTTTCATTCTATGTAGCGGGATTTTATGGTACGAAAGTACAGAATTTCAGATAACTTTTTAAAACTGATTTTCTTTAAATTTTAGATATATTTTTAAAATCTTTAAAAATTATTTATGAAGAAATACTCAATTTAAAAAGTAGTTGGCTATTAAAAATAACTATGGTTTTTATTAGTATTTGGTAAAATCAGAAGTAAAGCCACACTACACTGCGTTGCAAAACTATAATTACACATTAAGTTCACTAAATTTCGTAAATTAAAAAAAGTATGAAGTGTTTAACCGGCATAAAAGTAAAACCAATTTAAAATTAATAATATTTAACAAAAAAAAACAATTCATTTATTTTTAATTTTACTATTTAAAAAGGAATAACAAAATCAATTGGTGTTTCATAAATATAAATTCACTTAATATATCAAAATTTACAAAAATGTAAGAAAAAATTTTAAAGCAGCAGTTTTCATAATGTGGGAGGCCTCATTATTATTATCCATTGTTGTTTTGATCCGGAGAACATTCCAATACTCGGGCCATGCCAATACTCTTATGTTTTTTGAACGACTTACATATTCTGAGCATTGTCTTATTGGAAATGGAATTATTCTTCGTTGCTATTTTCAATAAATGGCACCAATTTCTCTTCTAATACTGTAATGTATTCAGAAGAATTCACTCTAGTGCTTGGAAATGCCAAATAAATCATAACATCGAAACAAAAAGTTACCCCAAAGCATTAGGGATCCGTCTTTCGAAATTTATTTTTGAGAAATATCGTAGGTCTCTTTAATGGCTGTTAAAATCATCTGGACCAACAAGATTTAACTTTTTCTCATCAGAAAAAATCACCTTTAAAGAATTTGTTTTTCAACAGCGAGTATTGACTTACCTTTCTCCAGTAGGTTTGTAAATTCGTTTTAATAACCTTGGCACAGACATCAGATTTTGAAGAGTACTTATCTGGGAATCCTTTAAGAGCCTACTTATGGCTCATTTGGACACATTACATTCATCGATTATCTGATTAAGATTCATCATCTGATCTGATTGACTCTTTACTGAGTTGATGGCACAGTTGATATTTTACGACGGTCCCGTTCAGAAAGCTTTTTTTCGGACCCGCTCTCGGATTATTTGCAAAATTTGTGACAATCACATATGAACCGATTATTTTTCTAGCAATTTTTAGGAAAACTTAAGCCACTTTTTAAATAGGCTGTAATTTGCTCTTTTTCAAAATCACTTAGATGCGGCATTTTATTGGAAATTGATTAATTGTGTAATAGAAAAAAACAAAAATTCTTTAATTTGTCTTTATTTGCCATATTTCTTTGTTTACCGTTATATGTAATTATAGTTATGAAACACTAGGATAGGATAGGGTTAGGTCGAAAAGAGGATTCGGAGAAGGGAAATGCTTCCCTAATCCGACTCAAGTCCCTGAGGACTTACACTTAAGCCAGAATGTCGACTTGTTGTACGTTCTAAAAAGTCGGTCCCATGTCTATTTCCTATCCCAGGAACTCCGTCGCACTGACGAAATTCCTCAACCTCTTCCATCCTATGCCCCTAAGATCCCCCAATGTGGATATTGGGTCACTGGATAGTATTTCGACCCGGATCCCGGCAAATGCCGGGCATTCACAGAGATAGTGTTCCAGTCTCCTCGTCCTCCCCACAGGCCCTACACACTTCCGTGTCCGCTCTACCAATACGGTGGAGATGGGTGCTCAGTGTCGAGTGTCCCATAAGGATTTCCATCAAAAGACTCAGTTCCTTCCTACTAAGATTCAGAATTTCCCTCGTCCTGTCCCTGTCTGGGTTTTCGCAGAGAATCCCCGTGGTCCTGCCAACACCCGCATTCTCCCAGATGGTCCTATGCATGCATGGTGTCAGCCCAATCCCAATGAAACACTAACAAAATATTATTACAAAATGTTTCTCTTAAATCAATAAGTAATCTCTTAAATTTTACACAATAAGAGATCAGTTATCACACTCTTAAAAACAATTAAAAGTTTTCAAATAATGTAATACTAGAAAATATATATGTAATTATAGTTATTAGATTAGATTATATGGCACTATGCACCGCGACCAACTTAGGTCTTTTGTGCTGCCTAGAGTAACCCTAAAGATTCAAGATACCTATAAAGCCAATAATCCTATTAGGCAAAATCTTCATAATGTCCGAAGGGGAGACAAAGCGATCGCCAAGAAACTTGGCACGCCTTTCACAAAGCCTCGGACATTCGCAAAGAACATGCTCCGATGTCTCAGCTACCAGTTCGCAAAACCTACACTCATCCGTGTCCGAAAGACCGCTTTTGCGCAGGTGGTATCTGAGATTGCAGTGTCCAGTCAGGTAAGACACCAGGGTACTCAAGTCACCCCTCCCGAGGGACAAGAGTCTCCTCGATCCTGCACTGGAAAAAGAGATTTATCTCTTAGCCTGTCGTTGGCCAAGAGAGTTTTCCCAATAGAGAGAGAATTCTGATTCCCTCCACGACCCAAACTTCTCCCTAACATACCCCAAAGGTATACCACAGAATGGTTCAGGGCCAATAAAGGGCCTTCGGGCCCCGCAATTAGCAAGACAATCTGCCCTCTCGTTGCCCTCATGCCCCTCGTGACCAGGAACCCACCCTAAGGTAAGCGAGTTGCGCCCGCCAAGTCGGTTAAGAGCCAGAATGCATTCCATGACCAGACCAGATGACACCTCATAGGACATTAAAGCCCTTAATGCCGCCTGACTGTCAGAAAGAATGTAGATGCGAGATCTAATAGTGCCCCTTCGTAGACACAGATAGCAAAAATCTCTGCCTGAAAAATGGAGGGGTATCTACCCATGGGTAATTATAGTTATGCAACGCAGTATAGATAGCAAAACGCGTGTTTTGCCATACTACGTATGTATGCTATTTATTCTATTTCAACAGTTCCTTATTCTTTTCCACTCGTTTTGGCAAAACACGTGTTTTGCAAAAATTATAAAATTTTATTTTAATTACTTAGGTACGAGTATATAATTTTATTTCTTAATCCCCGACTGAGTTTTATTTATATTTTTGTTTTTTTTTTGTTTATAAAAGAATACGAATTTAAAAAGAAACCTTTAATACAAAACAAAAATTATAACCACTTTTTTCCTCTTATAAGAAACTTTTGTATAAAATTTTGCTAACTAAAAAGCTTTTTTTGATATCATTTTTATATAATTTAAAAAAACTACTAACTTAAGGCTTTCTACTACAATTATAAAACTTTTAAGGAATGATTTGGAAAAATTAAATTAACACATCAGTAAACTAACTACAATTATTAAAATAATGTAAAAAATTAAAAAAAAAAAAAAAAACAAAATTAGGAGAAAAAAACTAATAATAAAAGACAAAAATCGTTTAAAAAACCAATTGTTACTTAAAAAAAAACACAAAAAACCAATTATGTATAAAAAATATAAATAAATTATAATAGTTACATAGTAAATAAATAAAAAGGAATTGTTTTTATTTTTTTTTTTTTTTTGCATGACAAACTATTAATTATAAATTAAACAAACCCTAAAAAAAAAACAACCAACACAATAAAAAAAAAGTAGTTAAAACGAAATTAATACAAAAAATTATAAATGTTATAATTAAAAACAAAAATTCAATCCCCTTATCCCGTCCCAATTTCAAAATTAAATTACTTATAAAAATTATTAATCCCATTTGACAAACCTACCCCTCACTCTCACCTTAATAACTTTAAAAATGTCTACTTCCTTTTCATGTAAATTAATAATTTATTAATTATAAATTAAAAATTAAAAAAAAAACAAGGACACACAACTTACACAATTTATAATAATTATAAAAATAATAAGTCTGTTGTCGATATATACAAAATGTTATTAACAGACATTTAAAAAATTTCGTCACATTGACGAATTAAATTATTATATTAAATTAATAATTATAAAATGATATTTAAAAAAATAAATTTAAAATTTAAGTATAAATAATTTCATAGCATAATTAATAAATTATAAAAAAGAAAGAAAACTAATTTATGAATGAATTGAATGAAAAAATAATAAAAAATGAATGAAATATTTTGAAAAATATAAACAATTGTGTATGATTAATGAGAATTATTGTTGGGGTAAAGTGTAGATTAGATTAGATCAGAAGGCACTATGCACCGCGACCAATGTAGGTCTTTGTGCTGCCTAAAGTTACCTACAGTTTCAAGCTACCTATAAAGCCAATTATCCTATTAGGCAAAATGTTCGCGATGTCGGAAGGCAAAAGGAAGCGATCACCTAGAAACCTAAGTCTCCTATCACAAAGCCTGGGACATTCGCAGAGAACATGCTCCGAGGTCTCAGACACCATCTCACAAAACCTACACATATCCGTGTCCGATTGACCCTTCTTGTACAGATGGTATCTGAGATTACAATGTCCAGTTAAGTACGACGCCAGGGTCCTCATGCGACCGAATTCATTTAGTCTAGAGGAACCCATACTAGCAACCTCCATTACAGAAATAAGCAATGGCGGGATCCCCAGCATAACCCCCAAGGCATCCGTCGGGCAAGTTTCCGCCGGCCCCTGTAATGCCAACACACGCAAGTTACATATATAAATACTGCCAAAACCCCAGACAAGTTCGACCAATTCTTAAACAGCATTGGTAGTGTTGTTGAACCATAAAATAATTATTGCATTGTCAGCATTTTCACTTTAATTTGATTTCGTCAATATTTTTTTAATTTAATTTTGAAACAGAAAATAACTACTAAACAATTCCTATGAATTGTTTACAGCCAAAAAATGCAACTTGACATTTAATTTCGGCCAGACAAAATTCATAATAATTTCAATTTTCACTTTAATTTGATTTCGTAAATATTTTTTAATTTAATTTTGTTTAATCAACAGTCTAGTTTCAATTTTAATTAGTAAACAGTTTTATATTGATTTCCAAAATTTCACAATAACTTAAAATATTCTTTTGCTGACAATACAACAATTACATACTTTTAAGAAGTTAGTTGATAAGAAACTGAAATTGTAAATTTTAGTCTTAGGCTTGTCTCTTGTTAATAAAGTTTACCTTTTTTAAAAACTCAATACCGGGTTAAATTATTAAATTCGCAAGACGATAGATTCTCTTAAGACCATCCCTTGCCTTACTCTGCTCAACTTTTGGCCACCATGCAAGGGCAGCATAGGTGATAATCGGTTGTAACAATAGTATTGAACGACAGTAGACCATTTGTGGCCTTAGGCCCCATGTTCTCCCGAAAAGCCTCTGGCAGGCATAATATGCCCTGGTGGCCTTCTTGGAGACTTGGTTGGGGAAAGTGTAAGTAAAGTAATTAGTTTTATTACAATTATACTGAAGATTTTTGAAATCGACTTTTTTTATAATTTTGTATTTTAGTAAATATTCTTAAGATTCTAAGAAAAAAAATTTCATGGAAAAATTCCTACGGGTTCAAAAGTTAGAGCCGGTTTAGTGAGAGCACATTTTTAATTTTTAAACTTTTTTTTCTTTGTTCACAAACTTTGAACGCGTTTATCTCGAAACCATGTTTTTCGTACTGGTTGCGGCACTAGCGGGTTCATTTTTGACGAAATTTTTTTTTTTTTGTATTTTTTTAAACTTGATTTGCTATCGTATGACACGAGCTTTTTTTTAAAAATATTTTTTCGATTTTTTCTGAATTTTTAAAGTCAATATTTTTTTCGAAAAAACACACTTTTAAATTTGGAACATCACCAAAAATTGAAAAAAAAAATTAAAAAAAAAAAAGCTCATGTCATACGATAACCAATTTTGTTAAGATTTAAAAAAGTCATTTTTTTCCAGAACGGACAATTTTTGCGACTCCCAGCGCTGCAACCACGAGGCCCCGTTTTTTTCTCTGCCGCCAGTTTGGAGCTCTATAAAACCATATTGGAGTGAAAAATATATTTTTTTGAATTTTTTTTTCATGTAATTTGTTCAATTCTCTACAATAATAAAAATTTTGGAAAAATGTTTGTTTATGACTGAGTTATGAATTTTTAAAAAAAAAGTCTGTTTTCTCTGCCGCGAATGTAATGTCCCCCCTTAGTATGAACAACTTTTTAACTTGTGTCGTAGTGAGTTTCAAACCCACAGCCACACACAGGGCTATGACTCGTAGCACCACCTCTTAGCGAGTTAGGCCACGGTCGACACAGCGCTGAGTGTGGCTAAGTGGAGTTTTTTAAACCACAGCATTGGAAATCATATTGTTTTAATCAGAGGAGACAGTGTTAACTAATACAAATGAACAATTTATTTTTCAACTAGAATGCTTCCTCTTTACTTAAATTGTTGCACTATTAAAATAAGGTATGTTGCTAGAGAGGCTTAACTTTTTTTGTTAATTTCCGACCACAGGAGCTTGAGTCGTTCTTGTGAACAAAAATTAAAATTTTGTAAGATAACTAAGTCAGAAATCTCAACTTCGGAATTATATAAATCAGGGGTGGCCACGGCCTATGCGCTTGGTACTCAATTGTTTTTGTAAAAACACTTAGCTATAGGCTGTGTGTTTTAATACACATATAGAGCGCTCAGCACTAGCAATACGATATACACAAACAACTTTGTCTTATTAGTTTTTTTTGTCGTTCTTCACTTTATACACGCAAGCGCAAAGCAACAACACTTTCGTATGCTTTGCTGGTAAACATTGAAATATTTTTTTCTTTTTTCTTTGTATGGATTGGTTTTTACAACAAAAAATATTGAATAAAAATTAGTTTTTCTTTAAATGTATTGGTGTTTGCTCTTCCATAAGGAACTTTTGGGCACTCCTGATATAAATATATCTAAACTCAATTAGAAAATATTGTTTATTTGAATGTACAATAAATTATTGTACAAAAAATTATCAACCTAAAATATCTAATTAAAGATTTGATTTGAATTTAATTTGTTTCTAAACAAATATTTAATTGAATCAATTAATATTTTAATTGGCTTTTAAATATATAAATACATATTTTATTTTAGACGCAATTATCATATTATTTTTTCATGTATGCATAAATAGAAAATTTTCAGTATAAAATACCAACTACATTTGAAGTTATCAAACAAAACAAGCACACACAAACAGACTCAGCATTGTAAAAAACACACATACCAACGTATAGATCACACACTTTTTTTATGAGTATCATATTTTTTTTTTTTTTTGTAGAAGTTATTTATGAAAAAAGCAAAAAAAAAAATAATTTTCTCCTATATTTTTTCAAAAAAGTGCAGGAAAAAATGATGTTATGCACATAAAATGTTTATAAAATTTTTTTAGTAGACTCTTCACTACATCATTGCCAAATATAGTTAAGCAATATCATTAAGTCTGAATTAGCTGTAGGCCAAAACTGTGGACACCTTTTTTGATTGGTGCACTGATTTTCAAAATTTTTTGAGGTCCATAAAAAAAAAATTGGTAGTCAAACTGGCCAAACCGAGTACAGGGTTTTACTAACCTTTGGTAGTACAATCGAACCTATACTGTCGAGTCCGTGCATTTTTCCAAAAGTCTTTATTTGTTGCACTGTGTAATTAAAAATGTAAGTCCCGGTTCACACACGGCAATTTTACTTGCGCAATTCTTGAGTTTAAAGAAGAGGGAGGAAAAGAGAATGGAAGGGGGTACAGACTTGCCCGTACTCCAATTCCGTTTTGTTTTGTCATCCGCAATTTTCAACACTGCAGGTTGATATACGAAAATTGCTGAAACAAACTTTTCCTGTGTGAACACAAAAGAAAGTTCAAAGGAGAATTGAAGAAAAATTGCTCAAGTAAAATTGCCGTGTGTGAACCATGACTAACTGTAAAATTTTCGTGGTTTGTTTTGATTTTACTTCTAAAAACATTAACTTGTAAGCAACTACTTAAACAAAAGAAATATATCAATCACAGCTTGTGATAAATGATCACAAACGGTGAAGTTGCCCACAGGCAACTTCAGGGTCGAAAGGGTTAATATATTTAAGCTATAATACAAATATTGCCTTAACCGGTTAACCACCTAGGTCGAAATACTATTAAACAGAGATTTTAATAACAAAAATATATTATTTTGGCAAATTTTTAAAATGTTGACGATCTTGAAATCAATTAATCGAGCAACACTTATAAAGTACAGAGTTTTACTTATTTTTCAAAACAACCCAGCCAGAAATTGCCAATGGTCTGAAAAATCAAGCACTGGCAGAGCACTATTTGCCAATGATCCAACAAATAAAGTGCTGGCAAAGCACTGATTTACAACGCTCTGGCAACGATAGTAAAAAGTGCTTTGCCAGTGCTTAATTACCAAAATTTACAACAGTAAAAATAATTAAAGCACTGGCACAGGTCTGGCTTAGAACGCTCTGCCAACGTTCGTAAAAAGTGCTTTGCCAGTACTTGATTTACAAAATTTACAATCGTAAAAATAAAAAAGCACTGGCACAGTACTGACTTAGAACGCTTGCCCAACACTGGCAGAAAGTGCATTGCCAGTACTTACCCTGCAGGAAATGTCAATAGTGAGAAAGTATTGATTCACTATTGACTGTGTCACCAGTACTACTAACCAAATATTCCCCAGGCAATGTAATTTGCTATAGACATTTAACATGTACGTGTCATTGAAAATCACTAGTGACATTAGAACTATTGACTAGGTAGTGAATAGGTAGATCTTATGGGACCATATGTAGACATTGGAACCAAAGATTCACTAGTGACTAGGTAGTTCTTATGGCACCATATGTAGACATTAGAAACATAGATTCACTAGTGACTAGGTAGTTCTTATGGGACCATATGCAGACATTGGACCAAAGATTCACTAGTGACTCGTTAGTTCTTATGGGACCACATGTAGACATAAGAACCATAGATTCACTAGTAACTAATAAGTTCTAATGGGACCATATGTAGACATTGGAACCAAAAATTTACTAGTGAGTTAATAAAGTAAAAAGTGTAGACGCTTAGTTGACAATGTCAAAAAAATAGTAGACAAAAGTGGAGACTTGGAGACACTTGACCCCAAGCTTCCTGCAGGGTATATTAACAAAATTTACAACCGTTAACTTAATAAAAACAGTGGCACATCCCTTGTTAACAACAAGAGTGGAAAAATTCAAAACTAAATAGCAATTTATGATTTGAAGTTAAGAATATTAAGTAGTGTCCGACCGAACAGTTCGGCCAGAAAATGCATATGGTCTGTATTCGGTATTTGAAAGCATTATGGACAAATTTGGCGGATGGAAAAATGTTCATTGGACTGATTAGATGCTATTTTGAGTGTCAAATTTGAAGAAAAGTCTGCAGTTAAGCAATGAATTCACTGTTCGGCCTCAGAAATTTCGGCCAAACCGAAAATAGTTCGGCGGCCGAACTTTTAACTTTATAGCTAAACTTCGGCTTTTCTCTTAAATTTTATACACAAAATCGAATTAAATCAGCTCAACAAACATGTTTCCAATACCAAAATTTGTCATCATTGCCTCTAGATATCAAAAAACCGACAAAATATAGTTTTTTGGCCGAACTGTTCGGTCGGACACTAATATTAAGGTCTCCTAATATAGTCAGCACAAAGTATAGTTCTTGTACTAAAATTTTACTTAAGAAATTTATTTTCAAATTTCTTTCTTTAGTAAAATTGTAGTAAAAAATCGTGCTAACTTATCACAAAAATAATTTGATAAAAAAAATATTCAGTTATTTTGTAATTAACTTAGCTGAAGCAAGCCTATTGTTATTTCGGAACAAATTCAGTTTACCGACACCTCTCAGAATTTTTTGAAATTTTTTGACCTTGAACATTTGACCCCACAGAATGCAAAAAAAAAATTTTTTGCGTCGCTCACGCCCCCTTTTCAGTGGCGGGGCTCCAAAGTTTGAAATGAAATCCTAAATAACTTCAAAACTACTTATCTGATCTTAACAAAACTGGCGTCGTTGGAAAGGTCTTGAAAATATCTTTCCAATGAAGTATAAAATGTCCTAAAATATTAACCCTTTGCTGCCCAAATAAAACAATTTTTGTTTTTTTTATAGTTTTTTTTTTTTAAACGTCCTTTTTTCAAAATTTGAGCCATATATCGACGTGACCATATTTCTCAGGCGGAAAGATCTCAAAAATATCTTTCCAATGGTGTATATAATGTCCTAAAATATTAACCCTTTACTGCCCAAAAAAAGCATAATGATTTTTTTTACACACCCTTTTTTAAATTTTGAACCATATATCGACGTGACCATATATGGGTCTTTGCAAAATAGTTTTCCTGCGTAACCGGCCTTCGGCCGGGCTTAGGGGTTTTCTCCTCCCACCAGTCCTCCCACCGGCTTCGCTGAGGCTTCGCCCCGGGCCGCAGAAATTTTGGCATATTTACAAGTTTTCTTTTGCATACAAAATCTTAAACCATACCATACAACAAAATCTAATTTTCAAAATCTTGCAAAAATCATAGTATTTGCCTATTAATGGTCAACTTTAACCCTTAATAACTACGTCATTTCAAGACCTATGGGGTCATGTTGCACCTTTTATGAAAGCTTATAAAACAGACTTTCCCTTTTTATACACTTTTTATGTACTTATATAGGCGTTATTTAACAAAAAGAGCGTTAAAAAAATCATAAAAACTAAAATGCTTTATTTGGGCAGCAAGGGGTTAATATTTTGGGACATTATATACCTCATTGGAAAGATATTTTCGAGACCTTTCCAACGACGCCAATTTTGTTAAGATCGGACAAGTAGTTTTGAAGTTATTTGCAATTTCATTTCAAACTTTGGAGCCCCGCCCACTGAAAAGGGGGCGTGAGCGACGCAAAATTTTTTTTTTATTTCGACTCAGCGTGGTCTCTTCTATTAAAGGACAAAATTTCATTTATTTTGGTGAGGTGTCGGTAAACCGAATTTATGCCGTTATTTCTGTTCAAATTACCAAAATCATTCAATAAGAAATAATACAACTCTTTACTGAAGTGAATTACTAATTAGGACTTTATTGGTCGTTTTACAGCATTGGTACTGGAAAAGCGCTTATTGCCAGTGCTTTGACAACGTTTTTAAAAAGAAACGGCCAAGCCCTGCCCGGTGTTATCATTTTGGGGTTGGCAAAGCACTTAAATCTTCAGATATCCAACGCTCTGCCAACGCTCATACCACCGTTGAAAGCACTGGGCCAATGCTTTGCCGTTCGTATTTTTCTGACTGGGAAACTACATTGATATTGAACATTTTGACTCACCTTTTTAATTCAGTTTCGCAAATGTTGTAGGCTTGGAAGAAGAAGAAGTTGTTTTTTTTTTTGGCCAGTGGAATATATAAATTATATATGTACCTATCTACAGAGTTTTTGTATTTAAACACTTTTAAACTTATATTAATATACCGCACTTTATTATATTTGCATAGCAAAATATTTAAATGTTTTTTAATTTTTACACTTTACACATTTTTACATTTTATGAAAAACTTTATTAGCGAACAACCGACCGTATAAAGATTGCGAGTTAACTGAATGATGAATGAAAAGAAGTGGAGAAATGCAAAAGTGTACTAAAAATAGCGAAGATGTTGTTTTGTTGTTATCAATGCGTTCTACTAAAAATCACCTGAATGACATCCTTAATTATAGTTAAAATGCCTTAAAGTATGCTAATTAATGTCAAAATAATAGTTAGTGATGCCATCTAATAGTGATGCCATCAAATACAATGCTAATTATTACCAAAATAATAGTTAGTGATGCCATCTAATACAAAGTCTATCATAAGCAAATCAAAAAACCCCAACAGATCAAAGAGTATATTACAAATAGAGAAGCTACCG
Source organism: Delia radicum (assembly GCA_021234595.1). NCBI lineage: Eukaryota > Metazoa > Arthropoda > Insecta > Diptera > Anthomyiidae > Delia > Delia radicum. Next base: position 222,030,481 of record CM037854.1, read on the forward strand.
TACACAGAGTTTTTTATGCTTACCAATTTAATGATGAGCGGCGGCTAAGTGCCGTTTTAAAATCATTAGACCTTGCCCTCTGTTTTACTTTTGGAAATTGTTGCTTTTGTGAACATTTGTTTTGATGGTAGTGTATAAGTTCGTCGAACTGGCCAATACAACGGAACAGGAACGAAAAAAGAAAATAAATATTTGTTTAATCTTTAGGTTTTACTGTTTGTGGTTTAAACAATGCAATTGAAACATGTCTGCAGAACATATTAAAACTTTTGCCGTCTTAGATTTGGAAACAAATGATTTCCCTAAAGAACACTCGTGCTCCATTACTGAATTATCAATTTATGCATTTTCCGAAAATTGTCTGCAAGATGAAGACGATGATATTAATTTGGCCGATATTAATGCTGTTATTGAAGGTAGTTGAAAAGTTTAAAAATCAATCACCAGAATTGCCTCGAGTACTGCATAAGTTGACATTAATGATTAATCCAATTAAATTAATTTGTCCAAAAGCAGCAGAAATGTCTGGTTAGTTAAATCGGCAACAATCTATATTTAAGATTATAATTACAATTCTTATCTAATTAATAAAACAAATTTTTTCAGGTTTAGGCAATGATATGCTGTCTCGTGAAGCTCCATTTGATAAGAATACTGCAGATTGTTTGCTATTATTTTTAGAACGTCTGGAAAAACCTGTATGTTTAGTGGCCCATAATGGTTGGTCATTTGACTTTCCTGTAGTACGTCATGTACTTGAAACAATTAATATGGTAGAGTAAACTTTGGAATGCTATAACCATTAAAATATTTATATTCTTGTTTTTTTTTTTTGCAGACGTTTACCCTCCAGCATATTTTGTATTGATTCTTTTAGAGCTTTTCGTGAATTTGATGAAAAACAGTTACAAATTGAAAAGGTTAGCAAGGTATGGCCAGTAATTATTGACTTGGAAAAAGAAGAGTATGATAAATATTCACATAAAGTGGAAAATGACGAAAATATTCATTTACCAAAAACAAATGCCCTAAAGCGAAAAATGTATGAAAATAATTTTGAAGATACCCATACCGTTGTACATTCTTTGGAGAAGAAAGCCTCTAGTAATTGTCAAAACACTAATGATTCCAATATAACAAAATATGATAAAATCAATGTTGCAGCAAGTACTTCTGCTATCTCTTTGTCTCACAATGATCTTTCTCCTACTCATAAACGTTTAGCTTCGCTTACTCGTCGACGCTCTGTATTTTCGGATAATTTTTCTCCAAAAACTAAATATCCCAAAAAGGGTTCTTACGTATTGGGCAATATATATGAACGCGTTTTTAAGGCACCAGCCGAAAATCTTCATCGTGCCGAATCGGATGTTGCAATTTTAACCAAATTGATTTTACATTATGGCTTAAACTTTTTAGCCTATGCTGAGGAACGCAAACAATTATTTGAAAATGTTCCTAAATTATAATGCATGTACTAAAATAAGTTTTTTTATCTTTTTTTAGTATTTATCATGATGGTATTTTATTTAAAATTATAAATTTAGGTGTTAAACCTTTTATTATTAAAATTTTTTAAAGTAATTTTGAAAACAGACAATTTAATGTTCAAATGGAAGATAGGATATATGTTCAAATGGAAGATATGATATCGGATTATGGAGTAATGAATTGTGGGGAACACCACATTTACATATGTATATAACATATAGCTCATTTGCTGTAAGAACGTCACAACTCAAAAAAAAACACGATTTGTGAGTTAATGACGCAGAATTTTTCGTTATATCACGCTTCATATTTATTATTTTCTTCATTTCCAATGACCCAGCCTTTTGGTCATAATCGGTCATAAACTTCTACTCAAAAACAAGTTATAATATTGTGTAAAAAGTCATATTGATATCTTGTATACTAATCTTTTGAGAAGAAATTATGTCGTTATTTTTTCTTCAAGCTGGGAGTAAATTGAAAACTTTAAACTCGTTTTCTACAAAATCAAATTTTTTAAGTTATGACGTTATTGCAGCAAATGAGCGATATGCCTTCACGACTTTCCTCATATAGTTGGGTAATTGACGGGAATTTTATATGCGGATGATTCTCTAAATATATGCTAGTGATGAAATCTCCTCAAAGGCCTTTGCAGAAAGTTTCTTCACATTTTTCTGTTGTAAATAATTTGTATAGTGATGGGGAATTAGAATAGTCCAAAAGTGAAGCGATATGTTTAGGAACATTGAGAGAGTAAACGATTAAAGATTTTTTAATGTTAGGGAAATAGTTTTAACTATTTGGGTGTAAATTTTTAGATATTTTTGCAAAATCATTTCAGGTTCGGATACCTAGAGTTTGGAATGCTTTGCCAAGGGAATTAAGAAAATTTTCTTATACATTGCCTGTATACAAGTCCAAATTATTACATTTTGCAGAACTTCAAGTTTTAGAGACTCTATAGGGTTTTTTTTTACAGTTTTGCAAGTCAGAATAAAACGTTGAAAGTTATAATACATATTTTTTATGCAATTTGGAACAAATTTTTTATTTTTCTTTGTCAATAATTTTTTCTCGGCATTTATTATGATTCCGTTTTTAATAATTTAAATATTTTTAGTGATCTCATATATTTATATTATATCTAATTATTATTATTTATTTTATATGCTTTAATTTAGTAGAGAAGTTTTATTGTTTAGTAGCTTTAATTAGCCATATAAGGCCCTAAGGGCTCGGTTATGTAAATGAAGATTTAATAAAAATTACCACTGAACGTAAATTTATTAACGATTATTATTATGTTTAAATAAAATTTAGTTTATAAAATGAATTGCTAATTTTGTTAATTTTAATTCCGCGAAACATTTAGGCAATAGAAGGTTAAGAAGATAATATATTCTAATAGATAGCAAAGGTCAAGGGCGGTTGAAGACCGAAGAGGCAATTATCATCAAACGCTTCTTCCACTCTATCTCAGCATTCTATTCTTTTCTGTTTCTTTCTTTAATTTTTCTTCTTTCTTTTGGGATAATGAAACTGTAAATGATAGCTACCTATAATTAATATTTTTTTTAACTGATTCTCATCTTTCTTTATGGAACAAGATCTCCATCCAACTTTTCACTGAGCATGGCAGGACCAGTAGGTAGCAATGTTCCATATAGATAGATTTAGTGAAGCAGAATCGTTACAAACCCGAGTAAAAAAATTATATATAATCATATATAGCACCATATATAATTAGATATAATTGTATATGCGGTATATAATTATATGTGGTCCAATATATAATTATATCTGCCTTATATAATTATATCTAATTTTATATAACTATATTTTTTTTTTTAAAGAGAGGCAACACTCAGGAAATACTTCCTATATTTAGTGTGTTGCTTTCTTTGGAAATGAAAGATGAAAGGAGATGAAAGGTGGGGAAAGATGAAGGGCTTCAGATATGGCAACACTGTAATTGCGCGAGATGATAAGTCTTAGAACAGTTGTTGCTCGCCACCTGATGGAGAGTTGGCGAACTTATTGAAGCTTTTTGGTTCATAGCCCTGATTCATTATTTTACTTCGGTGGGGTTAATTGCTATGGGAACACCGAAGGTGGACATTGCGATACGTTCGAGGGATAGAAAAAACTCATGCATATTATTTTTGATGTTGCCGGCACCGGGGATCGAACCCGGGACCTTCTGTGTAAAAGTCCAACGCGCCAACCATTACACCACAACGCCCACTAATTGCTGAATATATATAATTCTATAAAATCTGATATAATCAGATATAATTATATATATTTATATCCGAAAAATGGGTATATATAATTTTATATAATTATATCTGACTATATCAGATTTAATAGAAGTATGTATATATAATTATATTCACCAATTTCCGTATATAATTATATATAATTTGATATGGCTTCCGATTGAAAAAAAATTATATAAGCCATATTAAATTATATATAATTATATGTATGGGACCATATATAATTATACATAATTTTATATAGCAACATATAAACAAATTTGTGAATAATCGACCGCATATTTAAGTATATCTAATTATATATGGTGCTATATATAATTATATATAAAAAATTTTACTCGGCCAGTCGGCATATAAAATTTAACAGATGTTGAGTACCTTCGTTCTGCTTCAGTCTTTATGTTCATTGTTTAAACCTACAAGTAAACAGTTTACAGCCATCAAGTTTCCCTAAAGCAAATTAAAGAAAATTTGTATAAATCGGAATTTTAAAATGTGTACGTTTTTAAACTACAAAAACAATTTAAGAGCCAAAATATTTCGATTTTTAGAAAAAATAGAAATAATTCAGAATATTCATTATCTATCTACTATTTCTATAAAATAGTAACAAACCATTTAAAGTTGTTTCTTAACAAATTGTATTGTTCGTTTTCTCTTGATAAAAATATATTTATAAACATGCATTATAAAAATTATACGATTAAAATATTGAACATAATTTTCACATACACACTAAAAAAAATGATAAAAGAGATTTACTAAATATGTATCGGTATAAACAATGTAAATCTTAATAAAATGAAAAATAAAACTTAATTAGTGCATGTTCCAAGTTTAGGCACATCTTGGAATGATTGCTTACGTTCCTCGGCATAGGCTAAAAAGTCCAAACCATAATGTAAAATTAATTTTGATAAAATTGCAACATCTGACTCGGCACGATGAAGATTTTCGGCTGGTTGTTTAAAAATGCGTTCATAGATATTGCCCAATTTGTATAAACCTCTTTTGGGATATTTTGTTTTTGGTGTAAAATTATCCGAAAATAAAGAACGTCTAACACTTAGAGAAACTTTACGTTTACGGGCAGGAGATAAAGAACCTGAAGAGCCTGTTCCATCATTATTCAATGCACTAAAATTTCGTTTATCTGATTTGGATTTTCTATGTGGTGTGGTTTCATTAGTTTTTTGCCAATTAATCAAAGTGTTTTCTTCCAAAGGATCACTGGTAATGGTAGAAACCACAATTTCATTAATCTCAATAACCTCTGGTTGCTGTTTTGCCACTTCAGTTAGACAAATTTCATGATCTTCTTTTTCCATATGTACAATTACTTGCAATGCTTCGGTAGCTTTTATTATTTGTTGTTGTTTTTCATCGATTTCGCGAAAAGCTTTAAAAGAATCCACACAAAATATGCTGCAGGGTAAAGTCTATAAAGAAAATCAACGTATCTATAATTAAAAGTTTAACGAAATCTTAAAAAATACTGTACCATATTAATTTTTTCATAAACATGACGTATTACCGGATAATCAAATGACCAACCATTATGGGCTACCAGGCATACGGGTTTTTCCAGACGTTCTAAAAACAATAGCAAACAATCTGCAGTAGTCTTATCAAATGGTGCTTCATTACACAGCATATCGTTACTAAGTACCTGTAAAGACCAGGACCAAAAAAAATTTACACAAGTTATGCGTCATGCCAATACAGATTCTTTAAAATTGTCTTACCCGTAATTTTTTCAGCACTTGGGACAATAAACCTATTTGGATTTATCATTAACGTTAGCTTATGCAGTACTCGTGGCAATTCTGGAGGTTGATTGTTAAACTGTTCAACTCCTTCAATGTCATTTTTTATAATGGCCAAATTAATATCATCTTCCTTATCTTTGAGATGTTTGGCAGAAAATGCATAAACCGACAATTCGGTTATGGAGCACTTGTTGAACTGTTCCGCGGGCAAGCCATTTGTTTCCAAATCTAAGACAGCAAAAGTTTTAATATGTTCTTCAGACATTTGCAAATAAACTGATTAAAATAAAACAATACAATACGTTTTTGTTTAATAAATAAACAAAAAGTATTAAAATTTCACAATATAAACGCTGTTGCCAACTTAAAATAAAAATAAAATCGCTGAATCCAAAACCATTAAGGAAGCAAAAATATGAATCAAAAATGTGAAATTTTGTAAAAACTTAAAAGAAAATCCACAACTACATTATTCTCTTGAAGGACTTTTGTATTCAGAAATAATAGAAATTATTAAATTAAATTTGCCCAAAAATATGTTCTAATAAATATCCGCAAATTGAAGAAAAAATCGCTAGATGAATGAAACATACATTAGCAGCACTTTTTGTTATGATATAAGATATATATAAAAGCTATGATATTTGTGAAGCTCTTTGTTAGCAAACATTTTATTGTATTCATGGTTTGTGTATTAGCTAAGTAAACTTAAACTTTATTTTGTTTATCCTGTGATTGTGACAGCATTGTGGTCAATCAAGTGATTAATCACTGAAATCAGTGTTTTTTTTCTACTGTTTTAGGCATTTAAAGTTCCAGAGAAATTTTTTCGACAGCAAAAAATGTTCGCTTTGCTTTAAAGATAATTTAACTCATGACATGTCATAGATCCGCTGGATATTTTTCAACCCAACTTTGCAGGTATATCGAATCATGCTTCAGTATTGTAACATTTTTTCCTTAAAGCGCCCATTTGTTAAAATATCAGCAACCAAAGTTGAAACTTTGTCAGTATATAAATTCTAGACGGTTGAAATTATTTAAAAAATTTAAATTTTGTATAATTCTGCGAACAAATCTTTATTTATATATAATATATAAAATATTTTTTTTTTTCGGCTAACAGTTTTTAAAATTTTTTTTGAAAAATGTCGTGCTTTTTGAACATTGAATCGAGATATTGCTAGTGTATGAGTATTTAATAATTCTTTTCTATATGACAGTTATCAACACAGACCAAGTTTTTTTTAAAGTTGCTAGTTTGTCAACACTAATTCAATCACTTTTCATGATAACCCCAAAAAAAAAATCAGCAAAACAAAAACAACGGCGAATTCTTAAAACAACCCGCAAATATATATAGACAAAACCCGTACAACAACAATATTCGCTTGCATTTTATTAACTAAAACATTTGGCGTTTGTTTTTAAATATTCTATTGTTTATAAGTAAACAATAACAATAATTGACATAAATTCTATTAAGGAATAAAATAAAGTTTTCAAAAAGAATTAAAACAGCAAATTTGCAACATGCCCAGTGAAATAATCACCTTACAATTAGGACAATGCGGTAATCAAAGTAAGTTCGTTGTATTAACATAAAAGGAATTGACCACTTCTATTAGAAATGGGGTGGGGTATCAAAAAATATATTTGGAATTTAAAGGGTAAATCTTAATTCTAGTTGGCTTTGAATTTTGGAAACGTTTATGCCAAGAACATGGCATTTCACCAAGTGGTGTTTTAGAAGATTTTGCCACCGATGGTGTCGATCGCAAGGATGTTTTCTTTTATCAAGCCGATGATGATCATTATATACCACGTGCCGTTCTCTTGGACTTAGAACCCAGAGTCATTAATACTATAATGACTTCTCCTTATGCCAAGGTTTGTCCAAATTCTGTGATTTTATATGTCTTGTTTAAAGTTCTTTTTTATTGTCTACAGTTGTATAATCCTGAAAATGTTTATCTTTCTAAACATGGTGGTGGTGCTGGCAATAATTGGGCTTCCGGTTATAGTCAGGGTGAAAAGTTACAAGAAGAAATTTTCGACATCATAGATCGTGAAGCAGATGGTAGTGACTCTTTGGAGGGTTTTGTTCTTTGTCATTCTATAGCAGGTGGTACTGGTTCTGGCATGGGTTCTTATATAATGGAACGCTTATCCGATCGTTTTCCCAAAAAACTCATACAAACTTACAGTGTATTTCCGAATCAAGATGAAATAAGTGATGTTGTAGTACAACCCTACAATTCATTGTTAACATTACGCCGTCTGACTAGTAGCGCAGATTGTGTTGTCGTTTTGGATAATACAGCACTCAATCGTATAGCAACGGATCGTTTACACATACAAAATCCAAGCTTTTCACAAATCAATGCTTTGGTATCAACCATAATGTCAGTCAGTACAACTACATTGCGTTATCCATCATATATGAATAATAACTTGATTGGTCTAACGGCTCCTTTGATACCCACGCCTCAATTGCACTTCCTTATGACTGGTTATACACCCTTGACCACAGACAATGATGTAAGTATGAATATAAACCATGCAACTTGAGGTTATTATGTTTCTTTATAACTTTTTGTATTTAATTTACGTGTTGTTCTATAGCAAACTATTAATGTCCGCAAAACAACTGTCTTAGATGTTATGCGTCGTTTATTGCAACCGAAAAATATGATGGTTTCCACTGGTCCCGATAAGACCAATCATCATTGTTACATATCTATTTTAAACATAATACAGGGTGAAGTAGATCCTACTCAGGTACACAAATCGTTACAACGTATACGTGAACGTAAATTGGCACAATTTATCCCCTGGGGACCAACTAGTATTCAAGTGGCTCTCTCGCGTTCCTCACCCTACGTTCAGAGTAGTCATCGTGTATCGGGTCTGATGTTGGCCAATCACACAAGTATTTGTTCTCTATTCGAACGTGTTTTAAGTCAATATGATAAACTTAAGAAGCGTGGTGCATTTTTGGATCAATTTCGTCGTGAGGATATTTTCAAAGATGATCTCTCTGAATTGGATGATTCGCGTGATGTTGTTGATTGTTTAGTGCAGGAATATGAAGCTGCTACACAACCAAATTATTTACAATGGTCGGCCAAAAAGGGTCAGGAGGAATAAATGAAAAAAAAAATTTTTTCAAGATTTTAATTAACCAGTAAATAATTTTAAATTACATTTTTTATTGCCATATTTTAACTCGAATTTTCGTAAGTTTTTTTGTATTGTTACTTTTACAATTAGTTTGTAATTCGTTTGATTTTTTTTTATTATTCATTTTCATGTATTTTCCATATTTTTTTTAATTCATTTGATTGCATAAACCTTTTTGTATTAATTAAATTATACAAAATTTTAAACTATGTTCCACACTGTTACAATTAATAAAATTGTTTTAAACAAGTATTTGGTGTTCAATTTTTTTTTTGTCTATAAATCTTAATACATAAATTTGTATATCGTTGAATAACTTTCGGGCCGAGTTTTTAGGATGTATATTATCTTTAAACTTAGATTAACGAAGTTTTTAAATGGAAATTTGGTTTATTTTGTTTTATTATAATATAGAGCAAAATTCTAAACATACACCTCTGTCCTATGTTTCACATTCCCATGATAGTGAAATCAATACGACTTTTTGGTGCTTTGTCTTTCACATAATCATTTTTATTTTCGATTTACTTTTCTGTAGAAAGTAAAACGAAAGCACTTTTTTCCTTACAGAAGTTTTAAAAAATCATAAGACTGCTTTATAAGTTAAAATTTAGCATTTTGACCAAAAACATACATATGTTTTCGATAACTTTTCGACATTTTACGATTATTATTTCGAATTTTATACATTTATGGGGATTAGAAAGCACCAAATTTCAATTTCTTGTGCTTTTAAAATTTATTCGTATTCAAAAAGTAAGGAAACCTAAGGACATGGGCAATAATGAAGTGATTTCGACAATTTTTTGTTAATTAACTTGTAAATGGTGCGCCCCGGTGGGCTAGTTGGTAGCGTGCTGGCGTGCGGGGATCGTGGGTTCGATTCCCACCAGAGGCACTGGTCTGTTTACGCTACAACGCGCCGAAGGCCATAGTAGCTAGTGCTCGGTTAGGGTAATAGTATATAATTTGTAATTATATGATTAATTAAAAAAATAAAAAACTTGTAAATGGTAGAAAAAAAAATAAAAGAAGTGCTTGTTGGAAACACTGTGCGCTGGACCGATTTTGCTCATGTTCAATACCAAACTTTTCGGAAAAATGTACATTAATCTAGTTAAAAATGACCAGCCCATATTGCATTTTCGAGCCGTGATCGCCATTTCAACAGACAGACGGACAAAGCTTAATCGTCTTAAAATTGAATAAGGATCAAGAATATATATATATACGTTATGGGATCTTAGACCTATATTTCGATGCTTTACAAACGGAATGACAAACTGATATATATATACCCTCATCACAGTAAATGGAGGGTACAAAAATCTAAAGAGGGAAACCACTTAATTTAATCGCCAGTATACGTCTTTCTTTATATGTAAGTTTATGATAATAGTATCCATATTTTTCACTTTTGAGATTAAAAATTTTACCATATTTATCGTTAAACGAGAGTTCGTTTTGAAAACAGTTGTTTGCTAGTCAAATCGTAATACACTTTTCTTCAAAACCACAAAACTTTTTATCTTTTCATTTTGTTTTGCCCCTTTTACTAGTCAACAGATTTGGATTGAAACCTATTTCCTACACCATTGCAATTAAAAAACAATTTAGTTATTATATATTATGTATGTATTTCACGAATAAAGTATTTTGTATTTATTTTTTCTTGTATTTTTAAAATTAAAAATGTATTTTTCTATTACAAGATATATTTTTATTCAACACTAAACTATAAAACACTACCCAGTAAATACCACTGACATTTTAATTCCACTCAAGGCTTGAATATAAGTTTTCTTTATATCTGAATACCAGTAGCTTTTACTGGGATCGTTATATGTGTAACTTAAAAAATATGACTGTACAAATTAAATACTACGATTAGTGATAACAATTTACAAAAGGAAATGTTCTTTATTTTCTTGCAATTTAGGTTATTAAGTTGGCTAAGTATAAATTTAGTAGAATTTTTATAATGGAATTGATTAAAAAAAAACATCGTTTTAAAAAGATATGGGAACCTAAACTGCCATACAAATTTCTTATATATTCAGTAAGTCCTGGTTCACACACGGCAATTATAATTGCGCAATTTTTCTTCAATTCTCCTTTAAAATTGCTTTTGTGTTCACACAGGAAAAGTTTCTTTTGGCAATTTTCGTATATCAACCTGCAGTGTTGAAAATTGCGGATGACAAAACAAAATGGAATTGGAAGTACGGGCAAGTCTGTACCCCCTTCCTATTCTATTTTCCTCCCTCTTCTATAAACTCAAGAATTGCGCAAGTATAATTGCCGTGTGTGAACCTGGTCTAAGAAACGTACATTTAACAATTTACACTATTTTATCAATGTAAATCAAGGATGACATTTTCTAACATCCCGGAAAATTAATTTTGTTTAGTATTGGTATTTATTGATTTTGACGATTTTTTATATTAAAAATCTATTTTTAAAATAATCAGATCTTTGAAATTTACTTTTTAGAAAATGTTACTATGGTAATTAAACCACAATTTAAAGTATTTAAAAGCAACTTTGTGTGTTTTTTTGTCTATTTACAATATTTGTTCATAATTTTATATCAGTTTTAATAATAAAAAGTAAATTTATTTATTTTTATTCAATTTTTTTTTTTTTTATTAAGCGTTAAAAATTCCAATTTGGAATTCAATAATAATATAAATAAATGTTTATAGAAATTTTCTTAACTTAACTTATAATTTACTTTATACAGTATTTTTAAAAACTATTTTCTACATAGACATATTTATGGATATAAAACAAAAAAAAAAAATCTAATTAAATTTGTAAAAAACAAAGTCGTACCAATTGTTAATAATTCATCAAACATAGATAAAACTCAAGAAAAGCTAACTTAAACTATACTTAAAAGCAAAAAAAAAGAAAAACATAACCTATATAAGTTTATTTTAAGTTAAAAAAAAAAAACACAATTTGATTTTTTATGATTGGCTAGCAATAGGATTTGTTTGTTTTGCAGTATTATATACTAAATACAACATACATATTATATTATTTTAGTAAATACAAAGTTATGTATATGATTTACACAATGAAGAATGTAATATAGTATTTTAAAACTACTATATTTAAAAAATTTTGAGATATATGGGGGTTTTGTAGAGAAGAGAATATTATAAATTAAGAGCATGAAAATATGGTAGAGAAACGCATGTTGGTTAGTTTTAATATCTAGTCTTGTTTTGGTAAGTATTATGTTTGTGAAGGTGGTGGTGGTCGAGGTCGATCATATTCTGCATTATTATTTGAACTATTATTACCACCGGGCGGTCCATTATTGCCACCTCCTCCTCGTCTATAGGAATCTGAGGGATACTCACGAGCCCAATCACCATGATAACGAGGGTCACCAGAATTTCCTGTTCTACCGCCACCACCAGCGGCCCCACCATAACCAGCATGAGGACCACCCATACCCGGCGATATTACACCATTCGGTGGCATATTGTAATTGTATTGAGGCATATTATTATAATGTTTGGAATAACCATGAGGCGGTGCATGAGAGGGTGGATATCTTAAAATATAGAATAAAATATAAACATTGTATAAGTTTCGTCTTAATAAATTTTACGCTAAGACTTACCTTCTTTTATCAATTCTTCGATCTCTATCACGATCTCTATGATCACGATTATAACCACCGCCCCCACCGCCTCCGCCTTCACCACGTTTGTTGTAACTGTCAAAACGTTCACGTTTGTAATTTGAATTGCCATAGCTGAAATGAATAGATAATATATAAAAATAATTGATAAACTCATAAATATAATTTAAATTTTACCGATCTCGATTGTTACCCCCAACGATCACCACCACCGCCACCACCGCTACCGCCACCCCCTTCCATATAAGGTGACGATGTAGTGCCAGGAGGTAAACGGGGGTTACTGTGATGTATACGATTATTTGGTGTAGATGGAGAATTTATAGAATTACGACGTTCACTGCCACCGCCACTGCTGCCACGACTGGTATTTAAACCATCATGACTATTATTACCACCATAATAATCACCCCGTTTACGCTGTTTACGATCGTCTCGATTTCTAGAATGATTAAAATACCACAAAAAAAAATAGAATTTGCATCTTAAGTTAAGTAAATGCTTTCTAAATTTAACAATTTACCTTTGTCCATCCATATTAAGTCTTTTATAAGACATTGATTTCATATCACCTCCTCCACCGGCTACATCATTTTCATCCCGTTTCCGTTTCATTGGTGAATTATTATTACCCGCCGCTGGTGGTTTATTCTTATTCATGTTAAGCTGATGGGGAGGTTTATTATTGCCCTGATCTATTTTCATAAATCTTTCAGATTTCGGTTTATCACGATCTTTTTCTTTATCCTTTTCTTTATCTTTTTTCTTCTTTTTTGATGATTTATTTTTATCATCATTGCCATTCTGGCTTAAGGAATTATCTTTTGGCCTTTTCACCGGAGATTGTGATAGAGATTTTTTATTCTTTTCCGGTTTGGCAGTTTTCTTGCCACTTGAAGATTCTTTAGGAGTTTTCGAGGCCTGTTTGTACAGTTTGAAAAGTTTTTTGGCGTCAAATTCTAAAAATAAAAATTATCAAATGTACAAAGAAAGAATAATGATTTACAAAAGTTTCTCTTACCTGTAAATTTTGAAACAAAATACCACAGATTTGAACGCCATTCCCTTTTCTCGGATTCTTTACTATATGCCTCCAAACAGATATCTATTTGCTTTCCTATGGACAGCAAACAATCACGTGTATGTTTGACTTTATCTTTATCTGAGAGATTAGAATCGGGTCGATCTAAATTTTTTAGAGCCTTTTTAACTGGCCTCATCTTTTCTTTACATTCATTAAAGATATTTGGATCTAAATCACCTAAAACTTCTAAAGCTCTAGGTTCATTATTGGCCGTAAAATGCATTGGCTTATTGGTAGTATCACCCGATTTTTTAGATTTTGAAGTTGACTTCGCAGAAGAGTCTTTATCTTTAGCCGCAGTTTTTTGTTTCTTCTTAGCTGTTGTGGTGTTTGTTGTATCAACATCATTTGAAGTGGCATCATCCACCGCTTCTGGTTTTGACTGACTTTCTTTTCTTTCTTTGCGGGTTTTTCTTTCCGTGGTTGTTGTATTATTATCACCCGTTTGGGAAACTTCATCTGCCTCGGAAACATGTCGAGCTTTGCGCTCTGGTGTTGAGTTATGCGTTGTTGTTGAGCCTCCTGCTTTTGGTTCTCTTGGTTTTCTAGGTTTTCGTTGTTTACGCTCTCCACCTTTTTTTTGCGTTTCTACATTTTTCTTTATGATTTTAAGTAAATATTCAGCTCTTGATTGCAAATGTTTTGCTTGTGGTTTACGATCATCATTATGAAGAATTTTTTCGGTTAATTTGAGACTAGGGTCCATTTTCATTTGCTCCCACGAACCTATACCATATTGATATATGCCACATAGTAACTTAGAATCCTCGTCATCGCCCCATTCAATGTCGAAATTGGCAGGTCGTGTTTTAATATTTAAAGACCAGGTAAGTCTCTCATTAATTGTGGCGGGTATGACATCATTCAAAGGTTTAAGTTCTTCTTCACAAGACAACAGCGTTTTGGCATTAAATGATACTCCACCTAGCTTCACCGAAAATGTAGCTCGACTACGTTTTTGTTTAGCTGCCACTTCGGCTTCGACGCCGGTCGCTGGCGCATTGTCAGCTGTAGCTTTTTTAGCAGGTGCCTTATTGCATATTAGCTCATCTTTGTGTTCTTCCAAAAACTGTACACATCGATCGTGTAACATTTCTCCAACACGTTTAAGCTCGGCCAAAGGTTTTTCTTGCAATTCAGCATCACAGGCTATAGCCTCTAGACGTTCCAGTGGTGCAGGGAATTTCTTATAAGATTTAATAAAACGTCTAATTTCGGTATCAGTAAACCCTATGATTTTCTCTTTCTGGTTTGGTCTGCCACGTTTTTTATTTTTACCATCAGCATCATTACTATCGTCGGAATCCATATAATCAGAATCATTCGAATCATCAGCCTGTTGACCTTTTTTGCCACCTCTTCCGCCTGGTGCATCATTTTGACTGTTTGCTGCCGTCTTTCTTCTAGGTGGCAAATATAAATCTTCTATTTCCTTGGTTTTTTCCTCATTTTCAACAACTCTACGAAAATCTTCAGGTATGATGTCATCCCAATCTTTTGTATCTTCTTCTACAGCTTGATTATCATTATCCTTGGTCGAAGTGTCGGGTTCTTCTTCAAATGCTGCTATACTGGCCACCTTAAATGCAGACAGCAAATCGTCAGCAGGCATTTCAGGATCTTCATTACGAGTTTCAGCTCTTCGTAAAATTTCATCAATATCACATACTAATTCCTCGTCGTTTTCTTGTTCATCTTTGAATAATTCTTCAGCACCAAACTTCAATATGGCCGAGAGATCATCTTTATTAAAGGGTGTATTGTTGGAAGAACCTGTACTACCGCGATCTAATACTGTACGACCCGTCGTGTCCATACGCTGGATAACCAAATGATCTAAAACCATTTTCTGTTTAGCTCTTTCCACAATTTGCTCTTCCACCGAACGTGCTGTTACTAAGCGATAAATGTTAACTTGATTCTTTTGCCCAATACGATGAGCACGAGCTTGAGCCTGTAAATCATTTTGGGGATTCCAGTCTGAATCGAAAATAATCACAGTATCTGCTGTGGCTAAATTAATACCCAAACCACCTGCTCTCGTTGAGAGCAGAAAACAAAAATCTGGAGATCCTTCGGCGTTAAAATGATCTAAAGCTTGACGACGAATTTCACCCTTAATGCTGCCATCCAAACGTTGGAATGGAAAGTGACGCTTTTGTAAATAATCCGCCAAAATATCCAACATTCGTACCATTTGAGAAAAAATCAATACTCTGTGACCAGTTTCCTTGAGACGACATAGTAACTTGTCCAATAGCACCAGTTTGCCGGAGCCTCTTAGTAATGTTTGTAGTGCTTCATCCTGGGCCATACCCATTAGCTCAAATTCTGAAGGTCTTATAAGAGCTGCATGATTGCAACATTTTTTCAATTCAATAACAATATTTAAAAATGTCGAAGTTGAACCCTTTTTGCCTTTACGTAAAGCATCAAAGTTCTTTGTTAAGATCCATTTGTAATATTGTTTTTGCAACGCTGTCATTTCGACGCGTAAAATTTGTTCGACCTTGGCTGGTAGGGATTTTTCGACATCCTTTTTAACACGTCTCAATATATATGGTTCTAACTCTTGATGTAATTTTGTGTAGCCTTTATCTTCACCTTTACCATGTTCAACTTCAAAATCTTCCCATGTTATGAATTTTTCAGGCATTATGAAATGCAATAAAGCCCAAAGTTCTTTGAGAGAATTTTGTAAGGGTGTACCAGTTATTAATAATCTATGATTTGTTTCAAACTCTTTGAGCGATTTATAAAGTAGAGAATCATCATTTTTTAAACGATGAGCCTCATCGACAAGCAATGCTGCCCATTGCAATGTACCCAGGAATAATTTATCCTAGATAATAATTAATAAAAATAATGTGTGATGTGATATAATGTAAAACTGAATTAAAATAAAACATTTTATTGAAAATCTAATTAATTTTGTTTTTTTAATTCTAATTGATATTTTTTTTTATTTGTAAAATTTCACTTACCTTTAACACAATCTCATATGTTGTAAGAATGCAGTTAAATTTCAGTCTTTTCGAACCATCAAATGTCCATTCATATTGGCGTATCATTTCTCTTGATTTAACATCACCCAAATATGTTACAACATTCATTTCGGGAGCCCATAATTCAAATTCACGTTGCCAAGCAGTCATTGTTGATAGGGGCACCACACACAAGAACGGACCATACAAATGATGTATTTTAAATAGGGAATACAGGAAACAAATTGTTTGTATAGTTTTACCCAAACCCATTTCGTCAGCTAATATGACAGAATTTTCTTTACACCATGAAAGTAAAAGCCAATTTAAACCATCCATTTGATAATCTCGTAGTGACAATTCCTCTTGTATAAATTCAGGTTGACCTTTTATTTTGTAAAATTTTGGTCGATATTTGAGAACTTTACAGTGGCGCGATGGGGTACATTTAGACAGTTCGCGTTCATTAAAATGATCTACACAATGTTGCCATTTGCGTAACACTAAGCTAGCATCTTCCCATGTGGCTTCGGCATAAGGCAGTGATTGCCACTTACACAAATATTCACTATCACCTTCAGGTTTTTCATTACGTGATATAATCCGATCTACACTATTGTAGGATTTTATTAAATCATTTTTTAACTCCAACTGACATTCATAATAGTCTATGTCTTCTGGTCCAGCATAGCGCATCCAATATTCTTGTTCTTGTTCTTTTTTAACAAAATTATCCAATTTCTTCAAGCCTTTAACTTTTTGTTCTTTGAGAGTTGTTTCAGATTCCCATGTATTGTGTATGTAAGACCAACCCTTCCATTTGATAAGATATTGAACTTCAGTATTTTCTAAATCATTTTCATCTACACCTTCATTGGGATCACACCCACTTTCTTCTATAGCATATATAGTGGTTTGATTGCCAGTGCAACCTTTTTTTCCCTGGCGTCTAGCTAAAATGCGTTCAATAGTTTCACATTTTTCATCTTCTTCGGCAGCTAATGCAATAGCTTCGGCTTGACTTTCATCATATTCAACTTCCATTAAATCTTCAGAGTCCGTTTTATCATCTTCTGACGCTTCTTTATAACTAACTGCTGCAGCTGCACGGCGTGTACCAAATCTAGTTAAATAAATATTTTTTATGACACAGAAAATATAGTATATGTAATAATTTTTCAACAAATAATTTTGTTTTTTTTTTTAACTTTTTCTTTAAAAGCGAAAGAAATTTTAACCCATATTTCTTATTTAATTTTTATAATGAATTTACCTTTTTTCATCATTACTATCATCTGATGTTACAGGTTTTTTATTACGTTTCTGTTGTTTATTTTGTTTAGAAGTTGGTTTACGTCTTGGCGGCGTTGAATTTTCACTATCACCATCGCTGTCATCACTTCCTTCAGAGTCCCAACTAAAAGATTTTTGTTAAATATTTTTGTTAACATTATTTTGTTGTATTTAAAAAAAAATATATATATATATATTCAATTACTTTTGATTCTTCTTTTTTGTTTTTAAAGTTTTTTTGACTTTTTCGGCAAGTGGTGGCTTTCGTGTTTGACGGGTAGAAGTTCTTTTAGGTTGATAATCCTCTTCATTATCTTCCTATAAACAAAATCGCACATATTTATTATCTGTTTAGAAAAAGGGGGTTTATAAAACCTACACTACTACTGCTACTTGATTCAGTATGTGATTCAGCTGAAGAATTCGATGACTTTGCAGATTCCGCGGACTCGGAAGCTTCATCCTCGCTTTGATTTTTTATAGATTCAGACGCTGTCGATTTGGCCACGGCTTTTGATTTACTTTTTCTTGATCACTATTGAAATCATTGTCATCTACTTCATCATTCGAATCACTGGAATCATTTTCATCGTTGGTTGTATGTGAGGTATTATTATCTGGGTTGGCAGATGTTTTTGTATTATTTGTAGTACTTTGTTGTTGCTGTTCCCCACCTGCACCATCTTGCTGATGTTTTGATTTTTCTCCTTCCACTTCATCTTCATCATTAGACGAATTGGAATCTGAGTTGTTGGAATCACTGTCGCTGCCACTTGCATTATCATCAGAATAGCCATTGGTCTTTGTATCTTCTTGTGCATCCATGGCAGTTGGTGGAAGTCCAGCTTCTGTATTTTGTTTTTGAGTGTGATGTTGGTTTTGTTTCTGTTGTTCATCTTGCTGTTCATGATGATGCCCATCTCTAGCATTTTCATCATCTTCGCCTCGATCAGGTGGTTCAGGCGATGTATGCCCTTCGCTGGAATTTGAGGAGGATGATGAACTGTCTGAATCTGTATCGGATTCTGAAGAACTACCACTTTCTGAACCATTACGTTCCTCGCGGGTTTCATCATTATCTTCCGATCTTATACTATTTAACGATTCATTTTGTTCCTGCAATTGTTTAAAACATGTTCTATTATGTTTATCTAACCTATTTAAATTATCAATTTTTTCATTATTGTCTGTCTAATCATATAAATCACACAATATCGGAATAAACGAAGACAATTTGTTCGTTTTGAGTAAATGTACCCAAAGGTACTGCATAAAATACTTATCGTTAAATTTGTGTATACATTATAGGATGAAATCATGATTAAGCATGGTCAATTTTAAAATTATACTAAACATTATTTTATTTAAAACTTCTTAAACACTTTTACTACTTTTGTAAACTACAAAAAATATATACATATTTACAATTAAAAAGTCTGCAGTAAAGGGGTTAAATGAATGAATACAAATTTACTCGAGATACAGTCAAAACAAAATCGACCGTTCAGGAGAGTCGTCTAATTTTAAATATTTCCGTTTTGGGAAGTAATTATTTTCCCCTTATTCTTGTAAAGTTACTTCTGTTATTATTAAATCTCTATTATCTGATCAAATGTGAAAGATAAATAAGTTACAACTTTAGAACAAGAAATGACCAATATAAATGTTCTTTATTTATTCGATATTTTGATTTTCATTGAAATGTATCGACAGGAATAGATATCCATATAATCGGGGGTGTTCTGAAAAACGAATTCACATAAAATTATTCTTTTTCACTTAAAATAATGTGGATTGTCACAGAAAATAAATCGGTACAAAAATGTTTCGTTTCTGTGAGTTGATTTTCTGTGTAGTTTTCGTTTCGAAATGGTTTTCTTTGACATGTCTGATTATGTTGTTGTTGTTCTAGAAACACGAATAATTTTATGTAAAATTGCTTAAAGCTAGTTCTGTGTCTCCACTATCTTCTTTTTTCAAAAATATGTTTTTTTAAAAAATTTTATTGTAAAGCGATTTCGGAAATCAGGCTACATAACAACTTTGACACTTTATTTCTGAGCACTATAAAAAAAATCCGAAATTTCGGAAATTGTGTGAAGCTAATTTAAAATTTCTTATCGTTATAAAATTATTTTTTTTCTTCAAAAATTATTTTTTAAAACAATTTCGATATTTTTTATAGAAAATACTATTTTTTTTACACTTTCCCTTAAAATTGTTCCATTCTTTTAAATGTACTATCATAAACCGCTTATGTAACAATCTATCAAAAAAGAGTTGATTAAAAATTTTCAGAATTTTTTTTTTATTTAATACTTACATCAAAAAACTTTAAATAAACTTAACTGTTACAAAAACTCTAAATTTGCATTTTAAAGTATCAGTTTTTAGTCCAATAAATGTCCATATTATACTTTTTAGGCTTTAATTTCGAACTAATCAAACATTTCGAAACACAC
The DNA here is from genome assembly GCA_021234595.1 of Delia radicum. Lineage (NCBI taxonomy): Eukaryota > Metazoa > Arthropoda > Insecta > Diptera > Anthomyiidae > Delia > Delia radicum. The sequence goes on from CM037854.1 coordinate 222,050,687, forward strand.
TCATTGGTTTTGTTCACTTTAATTCACTTAAAATATTATTGTTTTCCTATTTTTTAGGAAAAATATATTTGGAAGTTCCAAAATAAAAAAACAAAAGTTGTAAACAAATTTAAGGTGGGATAAGCCTTTAAAAAGCGGGACAATCCCGCCAAAGGCGGGATTGATGATACTATTAATGTGTATTTTCGGGGACGGCAGGCAGTACTGCTAAAATAGCGTTATCGATTCAAATCCCTTTCAACTGATTATCGTTATCTCTATAATACCGTTAACTTAACCTTAAATACACTTATCGCTAAAATATTGTTACCGAAATAAAGGAAATAGCGTTATTCTTAAAATACCGTTCCCCGCGATAATCTGACAAGATCAGAAAAAATTATCACTGTAAATAGATTATATTTTCCCAAAATTTGCATTATAAACTAGCGTCATTGGAATTCGGGCGTAATGGGGCTAAACAAATATCGGTGCACATTGACATTAGGTTAGGTTAGGAAGGGTTATGTGCATCTCCACTCGGAGACCAATACGGTCCATTGTGAATCCCTTCAGTGAAAAAGTAAGAAAAAAATAGGAATAGACAAATAGATAGATTGAAAGATAGATAGAAAGAAATATCTAGAAAAAAAAACGGATAGATACTCCCCAGAACAAGCTCCTATCGTCCCCTTACTAGAAACAGCCGTCCTATTTCCCTGACAAATCTTAGCAAATCTACTGGATTGCATCCAGCGACATACCCAAGATCGTCGTGAAATCTAACTCCTAGCCGTTTCTGTCTGAGACCCTGCAACCTCGGACAGTGGCACATTATATGCTCAACTGTCTCCAGTTCCTCAACGTCCTCGCACAACCTGCAAAAGTCCGGTATGTCCTGTCCCATCTGCTAGTGAAAGCCCTGACGGAACAATGACCGGTCAGGAACCCCGTAAGGGTCCTGAGACCATCCCTGTCCAGTCCCAAAAGGAACAGTAGGTTGCCCCTGCGTCCAATGCAGGCCATAACGCCCTAGACACCCTGCAATCCATTCTGTCCCTCCATGACTGATTAACGGTTCCGTATCACCTCAAAGTACATTGACATTACCTGCATAACTGAAATAACGTTACCCTTAAAACAGTGTTTTCGAAATAACTGAAAACCCAAATCCTTAAAAACCCGTTACCGAAATAACTGAAACACCGTTAACGCTAAAAACCCTGAAATAACTGAAATACCGTTACCGAAATAAAAGAAAATAGCGTTACCCTTACCGATACCAGCATAGAATCGGTTAACATCCATGGTATTTTTAAATAACAGTTTAACAATAAATGTGTTCATTTAATCATATTTAAAAATATATTTCTTTTTACTATTCCAGGAGATTTGTAAGCGACTTTTCTAGTTTTCATTCAAATGATATTTGAGTAATATCGTCCATTTATTTTGCAAAAAATAGCAATAATTATTTAATTGTTTTTTTATCGGCATTATAATAGGGAATCTATTTCCCATTTGCATTGCCATGTTTCGGTATCCAATGCAGTACAATAGTAAAGATAATCCTTTAAGGATTCTTACCTCACAGTTGGATTATTATCACTTGCAAGTAGATATTGCTTTACAATAATAGTTTTTTTTTCGTAAAGTTGCAAACAAAAAAAGTACTAATAACTGATTTCATAGCGTCGTTATAATAGAGGAATCTGTGCGCCCCGGTAGGCTAGTTGGTAGCGTGCTGGCTTATCAGTGCGGGGGTAGTGGGTTCGATTCCCACCAGAGGCACTGGTCTGTTTTCGCTACAACGCGCTGAAGTCCATAGTAGCTAGTGCTCGGTTAGGGTAATAGTATATAATTTGTAATTATATGATTATTAATTAATAAAATAAAAATATTAGAGGAATCTTTACCGTAAATGTCTTATCATGTTTCGGTATCCAATACAATAAAATAACAAAACTAATCCTTTTAGGATTCTAACTTCATAATCAAAAATTATGAGGTTAAGTAGGGTTATGGGCCCAAGGGCACATCTCCATTCAATTGTGAATGCCTTCAGTGAAAATCTTTTATCTTTTATGTAAGGAAATTAAATTTCCCCGAAAGATATGTTACTAAAAGGTTACATCATTAATTTTAATATAAACATAGCAATTAATTAATTTATTTCCAAAGTTTTAAATCCACATCCTCTCAAGAATTTCAGGATATTTTAAAACATTAAACATTTTTTATACAAATTTAAAAAAAGTTTGGCGTATTGGTTGTTATAGATTTTCTTTCAAAAACGTAGAAACAATTAAATAAATATATGAATGGTTTAATAATGACTGAAATCCTGACCCAAATGTTTTAGAAAATCGAATTAAATTTTAGTTTCAGGATATGAAAATATGTAATGTATTGAATTATTTACAAATTTAATTTTAAATTCTTTATATTTATTCAAAAATAATTTAGCTTATAAGTTTACATCTAGTATTTTTCAGAAGCACTACTTAAAATAGAAAATGAACCAATATAAATGACTCAAATCCTGTCCAGCTTTTTTGTTCATCTTGTGCTGTAAAAATTCCATTAAAATAAAATTTTTAACATTTAGTAAAAAATATAGTTTGGTTTTTTATAATAAATATAGTTGTGATCGTGATCACTTTAAAAGCAGTAAAATACACCTTGGTTTAAGCAGTTTTAACACAAAATCCTCTCCAGAACTTCAGGATATGTAACCAAATTTAAATCTTTGGGTTAAAAACTAAATTTTTCTATGCATAACTATAAAACTTTAATATTTTATTGACAATTATACCGGTAAACAATGAAATTAATTTTCAAAATAATAATAAAAGGCGAAGAATCCTGTCCAGCTAAAAGAATTAACACATTTTATGGGATACCCAATTAAAATAGAGTTTAAAAATCAACAATAAACCACAAATTTACTGAGTAATGTGAATAAAAGCGAGTTGCTTCAAAATATAGTTTTTAACTAAATAGATAACCGGGTTATCCAACAAAATCCTCTCCAGAAATCATATATTTTTAAGAATATCCTTGAAATGTGGAAACATTTTAGACTTTATTATACTATTTTTTGAATTAAAGGACAATTCCGCTTATAAACTTCCAAAAATACAAAGCTGGACAAGATAATCTTTGACCAAATCCTTGGTAATTCATAAAATGATGAAAAATCTGGTTTCTGGACAGGATTTCACAGTGTTTCAGATAAAAAAACTTAACAAAAACTAAAGGAATCTTCAGAAATTTGTTGATTAATAGATTTTTCACAAAAATCCAAAAAAAAATTCTTATAAAAACTATTAAAAATTAATTGTAAATCCTTAAAAGTCGTTGAAATATGCTAAAAAACTCTTTAAATTCCAATTGTGGCCAAATTCGAAAAATTTTCCATACAAAAAGTGATTACGTAACCAATGAAAATTTTTTAAATTTTAAGGTTTTTAACAAAAAGGACATTAATTTTTTGACATTTTCTTATAGAATTCACTAAAATCAACCAAAATATTGAATTTTAAGTTAAAATTACTAAAATGGGTCCCCAACGGATTTTCAAAATTTTTGCATTTTCAGAAACCTAGATTCATCTAGAATCCAAATCAATCGAGAAAAGTGTGAAACAATTAATATTTAATTAAAAAAATTGCAAATTCTTAATACCGGTGCTTATATTATAGACTTATATACAATTTTCCCATTGGAGTCTCAAATGAGACTCCGCAATTTGGCATTGAATTACAGCCACACCCATTAAACGGAACACCAAAGTTTACTGAATTTATATAAAACAATGTATATTTTATTGAAAAATATTGAAAATTTCAAAATATTTACAATTTTAAGCGCCAAAATTAATAAAATTTATCACAATTTCACATTTTTAATTGAACACTTACCTGGCTCATGATATTTTTTAATAGTTATATGGTTTTTTTTCTTAAAGCAGACATCAATTATTCACTTATTTTGCAAAATAATTTATTTTTTTTAATGAAAATTTCAAATTTGAAAGTTTTGAAAAAAAATTTCTCCAACGCAGCACACAAAAAAATTTTCACGTCGTCTTCGTATACCATTCACAAGTCATTTGTCGAAAATCGCCATTTTGTTTTTTCGTAATAAGAGTACCGTGCATTTTAGCGTTGCCATATTTTTACATAAACATTTGAGGGTCACCAGAGATTTTTTCAAGTTTTTCGAACTTCTTGATTGGTATTCTCATATATGGTATTATTCTCCTTTTTTCTTTTTTATACTCTGCTAATTGCTAATCGAATTTTTTTGCACATTTTTCTTTGCACCGAAAACACTAGTTTATGATATTATTTTATAAAATTCTTATAACTATTTCATTAATTTACACTTTTTTACTATTTATCGACGATTTTCTGTAGAAACAAAAATATTTTTTTAGAATTCTTTTTAGTAGCCTGATTTTCACTTTGCAGCCATTTGTATAAATAATTTTATGAATGTCAACCAGAGCTGCCAGAACTTTAAATAATTAAGAAGTTGCCACATGCTTTTAGCTTACCACTCAGTGGTGCTATTTAAGGGCTTTTTAAGATTATCGGCGTAAAAAACTAAAATGTTTTTAGGTCAGTCACATGAACGAAAAAACTAAATCTAATGGTTTTTGTTCTTGTTTAATAATTATTTAACGCTGTAGTAGATGGAATAAATATATATAGCATTAGTACTTTCGTTCAAGTGGGTGCGTGCTTGACAGTTACTTAAACTTTTAAGCATGCAGACTTTAAATATTTCACATTTGTTTCTTCCACAACATTCTTGACTTCTCATTCCTTTGCATTATATAGCATTCACACTTAAAGCCAAAACAGGTGTTTAAAACCATGTAGAAATCAGAAAAAATGGCATTCTATCAATATAATTGCTATCAGTTCCATAGATTACAAACACATACGAAAATAGTAGAGGGTATATTACCTTGGAAATAGTTTTATTACAATTTAACTAAATTTCAAATTTAAATTTATTGCAATATGTAATTTATACGATTTAATATTACCTTGTAACAAAGTAAATTTTTCAATATAGAAAATGCAGCTCTTTGAAAATTAATTTTCATTTTTCTGCTTATTTCTGTGTAATTTAAATTTATTTATTTAGCATACATATTTAAAAAAAAAAACTAATAAATTCCAATTTGAATTTATAAAATCAAAAGATTTAATTCAATTTAAATAAATATTAATAATTCGAAAATTTAAATATAAAATAAATTATGCATCTAAATAAAATTTAATCAATATAAATAGTAAATTCCCATAATCGGTTTCGACAAAATACTTTTCCGAATGAAAGGCTTTTCAATAAAATGTGTATATGTTTGCTTCAAGTACCTATTGGTTGCATTTTTTAAGGTTTTTATAGAATATTTTGCCAAAACGAGTATAAATGAAAAAATATTTTTTTTTGCAAACGCGTGTTTAACATTTAGCTTTAGGAAGATATAAAATCGCGAGACTTTTCACATCTGCGCAACATTATTTCCCGCAAGAGGAACTTTAAAATTACTAGTTTTAACTCGAAAATAGCGTTAAAAACTGTACCCACTTTTTTAAGTAAGCTGGTAACAATTATCTGACAGATGCATAGTCAACCGTCTGGAATTTAATTCAGACAGAACAAAAATAAAATTGGTAACGCTAAAACAAACAGCTGACTGAAGAAAAAAATTTGTAAATAAATATAACAAAATACTAATTAAATCAAACTCCCCCAAGAATTAAGTCAAATTAATAAAAAAAAAAAAAATAGTTAAAATTTTAATTAAAATTACTTACCAGTGCTTAATAATTTATTAATATTATTTATGAATTTATTAATACAACGACTACGATAAGAATGATGTGTAATAAATATCGATAGAAATTACAAAAAAATCAAATAAATTTTATTTGTAAGATGTTATTGATTAAAAAAAAACATGTGCTAGCCTTAACAAAAAACATTTATATTCCATAATAACTACATACAAAATCGTATTGTTAACTATAAAATCATGTCTTTGAATAAGGAGATAGCCATGGTGAAGTTGCCTCAATCCCGTAGTGTGTGGGCCAGTTGTGTGGCATCATTTCTGCTGTGTTTTATATTCTACTATTTCTATGGTGGTTATTTAACAATGGCCTTAATAGGTTCAGTTTTATTGGGTAAGATTTTATTTTGTTTAAACAAATTAATTAAGTAATTTGTCACGGGTTTCCTACTTTTAGGCATATTTTATTATGCCCAAGATGTTTTACTCTATCATCCAGACTTACCCGCTAATTCACGTATTTACATACCCATACCCACTATGCATAATCTACCTCATGAGACAGTGAGTATTCGAACGCCCGATAAAGTGACATTGCATGCATTTTGGGTTAGCCAACCAGAGGAACGTTCAAAGAGTGTTCCCACCTTTGTTTATTTCCATGGAAATGCCGGTAATATGGGTCATCGTATGCAAAATGTTTGGGGCATTTTCTATCATCTCAATTGTAATATCTTAATGGTTGAGTATAGAGGTTATGGTCTGTCTACCGGAAGCCCCTAGTGAAAAAGGTCTTGTTATTGATGCAAGAGCAGCCATAGATTATCTTTATACACGTCATGACTTGGATCACACTCAAATTGTGGTATTTGGCCGTTCATTGGGTGGTGCTGTGGCCATAGATGTAGCTGCAGACACTGTGTATGGTCAGAAAATAATGTGTGCCATTGTAGAGAATACATTTACAAGTATTCCCGAAATGGCCGTGGAATTGGTACATCCATTTTTAAGATTTATACCACATTTATTGTATAAAAATAAGGTAGTTTTCAGTTGCCAATTGTTTCTATTTGTCAAGAAATTTTAAAGTTTGTTATTCTTTTTTTTTTTTTTTTAGTTCCATTCATTAACAAAAATATCGAAATGTTCAGTGCCATTTTTATTTGTATCCGGTTTAGCGGATAATTTAGTGCCACCTCGAATGATGCGTGCCTTATATACGGCATGTGGTAGCGATCGTAAACGTATGTTGGAATTTGTTGGTGGTTCACACAATGATACATGGATAGTGGATGGGTAAGATTGCCTTAGTTTTAAAATTTTCTAAATGCTTATAAGTTATTATATCTATTCCATTTAAGTTACTACCAGGGTATAAAAACGTTTCTTAATGAATGCCAAAATATTGTGCCACCTTTGGAAAAACCTCCTGAAAAAAGTAATGTATGGAATGAAATACAAGATGTTTAAAAAACATTTTTCAATAGAAAAAAAAATTGTTAAGTTTTCTCTTAATTCTTACATTTTGCTAAGATTTTTTTGCATTTTCTAAAAGAATTTTAAATACTTTTAACATAATATATATAAATATATATATACATATATACATATATAAAAAAAACTAAAAAAAAAAAATTGTAAAAATGAGCCTCTATAATTAACCAAATAATGGTGCTCGACCAAACCCTTTGGCCAGAAAGTGATTTTTGTTGGTATTCGGTATTTTAAAGCATTATGGATAAATTTTACAAATGGAAACATGTTTATTGGGCTACTTAGATGCGATTTTGGGTGTAAAATTTAAAGAAAAGTACGTAGTTAAAAAATGAATTCAATAATCGTCCGCCGAACAGTCGGCTGAATCGGAAAAACTTCTGCGGCCGATTATTTAACTTTACAGCTAAAGTTTGGCTTTTGCCTTAAATTTTTTACTTAAATTCAAATTTAAACGGCTCAACAAATATGTTTTCAATATTAAAATTTGTCCTTTATGTCTCCAAATACCAAAAAACCAACCACATATCGTTTTTTGGCCGAAGTCTTTGGTCGGACACTACCAAATACATAAGTTCTCTAAATTCTACTTCCTACTACCTTCTAATTATGTATGCTTAAATATTTTAACTGCCAAAAAGTATAGTTTATAAATAAATCAAGAAAAATTTTATTAACTGAGATTCCTTAACGTTATTTTGTGTTAAATGATCTCAAAGGAATATTTCACTGAAAAAAAGTTTAACAAAAAAAAAAAAAAACAATTAGAGATAGGCTGTGGGAAATCATTAAATAAATTTTATTAAATTCAAAAGCTTTAAAATGTATATATTTTAGTTTTTAAAAAATGATATTGTTAATCGAGATTTTTTTTTTTAAACAAAGTATTATATTAAGCAAATAAAAAGCAATTATTTTAAAATTAACTAATTTGAATAAAACAAGTTTTAATCACATCAAAACTCGACCTGACGATAGATCAGTGCGCTAAAGCGCTCTGTCTAATGTGTAGTGCGAGTGCATGTGGCATTAGAAATCAGTTTATCTATACCACGGCCAGTGATTGCACAGAAAATTTCATATAGACGCAATCGAACAAATAAAAAAAAACAACAAATATTACATTATTAATGGTACCCCGAATAAAATCCATGCGTTATATGTACGAAAATCGTACAAAATGTTTTATTGTTTCGCACCACGAAAGGCTGTTGTAAAGCCCCCCTATGTTACTTTGAAGTGATACGGAAGGGATTCCGCGAAACCGTTAACCAGTCATGGAGGTACAGAATGGATTGCAGGGTGTCGCATTGGACGCAACGGCAACCAAGGTTCTTTTGGGACTGGACAGGGATGGTCTCAGGACCTTACGGGGTTCCTGACCGGTCATTGTTGTCAGGGGCTTTCACAAGCAGGTGGGACAGGGACATACCGGACTTTTGCAGGTTGTGCGAGGACGTTGAGGAACTGGAGACAGTTGAGCATATAATGTGTCACTGTCCTAGGTTGCAGGGTCTCAGACAGAAACGGCTAGGAGATAGATTTCACGACGAACTTGGGTGTGTCGCTGGATGCAATCCAGTAGATTTGCTGATATTTGTCAGGGAAATAGGACGGCAGTTCTAGCAAGGGGACGATAGGAGCTGGTTCTGGGGAGTATATATCCTTTCTATCTTTCGTTATATCTATCTTTCTGTCTATTTCTATTCTTTCTTACTTTGTTTTCACTGAAGGGATTCACAATGGACCGTATTGGTCTATACTAAATTTGCAGAACTATTTTGTTTGGATTTTATTCATGAATTTTCTTAATATATACCTTGATTTCTTTGTTGGAATATTAACTCTACACTAAAATATAAAATTAATTAATTGCATTTTTTTAATAATCTTAAACTTGGATTGCCTGAAAAATCACACTTTTATTATTTTTTAATTATTCAGCAAAAAAAATATACACATATAAATAAATACTATTCAAAATCACTATCTTTACTATCATCACCATCATCAGAAAAATCTTCATCATCTGATGATAATTTTTTAGACATTTTACATTGTTTGAAATTTTCTTTTTCTGACACCAAAGGTTCTTCATCCATTTTACAAGAAGTAGCAGAGTGTTTCTGTATCTCTGCTTGAGAACGATGATGAAATACAAATGATATACATTTACTGGTTTGCCAAGCTTGAGATAATGTACTATCGGGTAGCCCTTTATTATTTGAACAATGATACCATTGTGATAGATGGGAGGTGCAGTCAGAATCATTAGGTGGTGGTTGCGTTTGAATATTATTAACACAACGTTTACATTTAAGTCTGTAATAAAACAAAATGATATAGTTTTTTAAATGATAATACATAAGTAAGTTTACTTACTTATTATGTGTATCTGATAATATATCAGCCTCATAACGAAATAGATCTTTTAGATCATCACGTGTGAAATGTTTTTCCTCACTTTCATTATTATCTATAATAGTACTCGATAATGATTTTTTATGTGTTTGTCTTTGCAATATCTTTTCTTCTATAGAACCAGTCTGAAATTTCAAAAAGTAATTATTGAGAAATATATGTATTTACTGAAATTAATATCTTAATACTTACTGCTACTAATCTATAAATAAAACAAGCTTTCTTTTGACCATCTCTCCATATACGAGCCATAGCTTGTTCATCATTTGCTGGATTCCAATCAGGATCAAACATAAACAAACGATTGGCTCCGATTAAATTTAAACCACAGCCTCCCGCTTTGGAGCTCAACATAAATAGAAAACAATCCACATTGGGATCATTAAATTGATCTACAACTTTGCTACGTTTTTTAATGGTCATAGAACCATCAAGTCTAACAAAGGGATATTTTCTAAAAATTTAAAACACATTTGTTTAAAAAATATTATTCTAGGTCAATAACTCTATAAGAAATACCTCTTTCTAGCCAATTGCTCAAATAAATCCAAGGTTTGTGTATAATTGGATATTAATACCACCTTGTCATCACTATTGGCTCTTACGGTGGCTAACATAAAATCCAATAGCATAAATTTACCACTTAGTTCGGGATTAAATTCTCTAAAATAATGCCATGCAAAAAAAAAAATTAATAACATTTTATATTCACATGAATTTCCAAATAAACTTACTTTGTATTATAGTTGCCGGGTAATATATTTTGTGAATTTTCAAAACCGTTTTCACAGGCTTGTATTTTATCATATACCAAACCCGGATGACTGCATAATTTCTTTAATGTTGTTATATCTGCTAAGGCGGTTAGGGGTGTTTTTTCATTACAGTCTAAAAAAAAATTTAAATTTTATATTTAAATTAAAAATATATGAGGAACTTTAAAAAACTTGAAACACACACTTTGAGGTGAAATATTTTCAACATTTTTTTTTTTGTATGGCAAGAATAACCTTTTGTGTATATTAGGCCGTGTCGATTTGTATGGAGGCAAAAAAATCGCTCAACGTTCAAGGAAAATCGTATTCTAGGGATCAAAATAAGAAACTTTGCCGAAGGAACCATACCTCTAAAACGAATTCTGATGTCCCGACGTTTGACCCGTTGGGTCAAATTTTGAAATTTGCTAGTAGCCCAGCTGTTTATCTTCCTCTTACCTGGTTTTGACATTTCTTACATGGTTTTGACATTTCTTTGTACTGTACTCAACAACAAAATGCCTGTTGTTTTTGTATTGTTGTAGTTGTTTGTTGTTGTTGTAGTAACACTACCTATATAAATTTATCTTGATTCCGACAACATTTTGGCTGCTCTGCAATTCACATCAAAATATTTATTTTGTTTCGTTTTATTTCTATTATGTTAAAAATCGTCAAAAAATTCCAAATTTTTTCTTAAACGGCAAATTTTTTCAATTTTTAATTGAGTTTGATTTAATAACTCCAATCTAATTGAAAAGTTTTGAAACTCAGAACAGGGCTGTAGATTTTTTTTTACAAAATTATTTTTACATTTTGGCTGCTCAGCGATCCACATAAAAAAAAAAATTTTTTTTTCGTTTTATTTCTTTCATATTAAAAATCGTCCATAAATTCCAAATTTTTTAAGAAACGGCAAATTTCATAAATTTTGAATTGAGTTTGATTTAACAAATCCACTCTAATTGAAAAGTTTTGGAACTCAGGGGGGTTAATACGTAATTTGATTCCAAAAGAAATTCGATTCGAACAGAATTTTCACATTGAAATAAAGTAATTAATAGTACTTTTAAATTTGTAAAAATGTTGAAAACGTGTAGACAATGATCTATTAAATGAGAAAAGTAAAAAAAAAGTTGGACTTTTAAGTACGGATATCATTTTACAAGAGTTTTAAAATTTGCGAATTCGGAAAAAAATTTTCGAATCGTTCAAAACATAATAACCCCCCAGAACATGGGTTTAGAATTTTTTTTTAGAAAATTATTTTTATGATTTTTTTTTAATTATAAAGATTTTGATTATATTCAACCTTTATTATTTTGGATTTTTTTTTGGTTAATTTCAGTACGAAGATTTTTTCTAGTTTTTAAAATGTTTTGCTACAATTTTTTTTTTTTATTATTTGCACACAATTTTGAGTTCGAGGACGATTTTAGGCTGTTTTTGGTTTCCTCGGCAAAGTAAAGGAGCAGGCTTATTATTAAATATGTAGAATTTTTTAAATTTCAATATAATATTCTTGTTTCCATTTAAAAAATATACATACGATTTAGCTCAAAGGCATGTTTTCAGTTAGAATATCAAACAATTATAAAAATATTTGTCTTACCTTGCAGACTTCTTCGTATTTTATCCGATTTCAAAAAATTTGTATATAACGCCAACTGTATTGCAGTCATTTTAGCACAAATAACCATTTCAAATTTGACCGGCAAATATTTAGTTAAAATTTGATTTGTTCTTCGTATTACACATTGATTAACAATAGCAATTAACTCTTGAGTTTTTTCCACAGCTCGCTGACGTTCTTTATCACTAGAATCAGCATTTTGTCCTCTTAAAATGGCATTCTCATAATTCTTTTTAAATTGTACAGCAGAACCCAACATTTCTGGATTAACAAAATTCACTAAACTAAAATATTCGGTAAGATCATTTTGTATGGGAGTGCCGGAGAGTAGAACACGTCGTTTGGTCTTTAAGCCCATAAGAGCCTGATAAGTAAGATTATCACTATTCTTGAGACGATGACCTTCATCACATATGACCATACCAATTTCATTACGACATAAAATTTCAGCATAAATACGAAATGTTTCATAAGATATAATCAGAACTGGAGTTCCACAACGTTGGCTAGTATTAAAAGCAAATTGTTCTAATGAACGTATATTATCTTCTTTGGAGCCACCTTCCATAGCTAAACAATGCATACGGCCTTGTAGCCATTTGTGAAATTCTTTTTCCCAATTTTTTACCAAAGACGAAGGACATACTATAATTACTTTAGAGATGGTGGGCTTACAATCGGGTCCCTGTCTCAGTAAAGTCCAGGCTAAGGTAACACATTGTAATGTCTTACCCAAACCCATTTCATCAGCCATAATACAGCCATTAAATGGACCTTTTTTCCCCTCAACACATTCGTACATAAAACGAACACCCTCTCTTTGATGGGGACGCAATATATTACTCAATATAGGATCAACAACAACATGTACCAATATTTTTGTAGGAGTCCATTGATAGACGTTCGTGTTCCGTATATATGGGTGGTGTATACAATATTAAAGCATTACAAGCATATGGATCATGTAAAGCTTTTCTTACTGTAGATCTTCTTAAACCCAAACATCGATTGCCACCATTATAGTCGGGTATATAATTTGCAATTGGTACTTTGAATGGCCTTGACAATACTTTAGCTATTGCCTGTTCATAATCACTTTGTGGCATGGATATTAGTAGAGCCTGTTTGTGAGAGTGGTGGAAATCTTTGTATTTGAGTTTTTTTCCTGGGCACATGTTCTTTTGCGTTTATTCTGGAATGGTGTTGTAAAACTTATTTTATTTGAAGGATTTTGGCTGGGTGCCAAACTGCGACGCTGTAAAATAGTAATATTTTTTATTATTAATATTATTTTAATGTTTTTTTCAAACAATTTACCATTTTTAATTATTTTTATTATTGTTTTGAAAAATCCGCTTTGACAACAATGTCAGCGAATGTCAGTTTACTGGGAACAGTAAATATTTTGTGCTGCCAGATTGATACAAACAAAAATTGCGTTGCCAATTTAAAATCTTTTGAAATGGTTTGACTGCAATCATTAGAAAAAATACATGTACTTTACAAGATATGCCTAATTTTTCTAAAAATTTAAAGAGTCTTTATTTTACTAAATAATTATATTATATATATTATAACAAAGTCTAAAAATCTACTTCATTATTGTTTGGCTGCATTGCCAAAACAACGAACATAAAATTAAAACAAAAAAGAGAACAGCTTTTACACGTCCATTTGAGACCCAAGCTCGCGATTGTGAGCTTTGATGTTTTCTCCTAAAACTGCGAATAGTTCCAATAGTAATAGATTTATTGAAAGGAAGAAAGTCCTATTATATTCTTAACTAAATTATATTTCATAAAATATGTTTAACTATAATAATTTTTAAATTATTTTACGATAAACTTAAAAAATCAAGAACTTTTTCCATGCAGCTTGGGTCTCAAACGGATATTAAAAATATGCATGATATGCAGCACAAAACAAAAATATTTATTTTTTAGTTTGTTTATTAAATTAATATAAAAGAATAAAAATTTATATTTTGTTTAGAATGTATGCCGTTATTTGGGAAAAACAATAGTGGATTTAACTGCATTAACAGTTTAAACTAGATTTCGATCATATGGTAGTGTATTAATTGATACACGAACTAGATTTCGAAATCTTTTTTAAACTAGATTTCAAGGGTAATGTAAATTAAGCTTATGGATAGACAGAGATAAATAGCTCGTAAATTGCCCCTAAAGAAACACCAGTTTCTTCTGCGCGTGTGAAGACAGGAGTTAATGTTTCTTTTAAACTGAACAACTAATCTTGTAAAAAGTAGATTAACTGCATATTTTTACATTGAAATTAATCAGTTAATGCACTTTTTACTATACTAACTTATCGATGTAAACGCAGCATAAATCTTTTTCATTATTGTGGTTTAAGCTTGATTCACACGCTTTTCATCCATATGTACTATTTCCCAGTAGTTTGTCATTTTCAAAAGGGAATTTAACCCTTTCGCGGACACACGAAAATTAGGAAATGTTAGCAGAATGACACATGAATTTATTTGGCTTATAAAACAGAAAATTGAGTTCGGATTTTCACTCACGAAAATTTCCGTTGTAGTTAAACAAAAAAAAAAAAATCAAATAAAATCGAATTGGTGCACTAACTTAAATCTGATTGCTTCTGCAGTGGCACACAATATGCTACTACATATAAAACCAATGCAGTTGACGTCGCCAATGTCCGACGTGTTTATATACGATTTTTTTCTATGTCGGCATATACCGACGTGTCCAATTTAAGCCATTCGTAGTGTCGGCTTATGCCGACGTGTCCGCGAAAGGATTAATATAATTTGACAATTCATATCACCAATAATGGGGAATTGTAATGGATATCGTGTGAATTGCACTCTACAAACGATTTTTATGTCATATTAGCTGTTTTTTAGGAAAAATAGAATTGCTAACATTGATGTTATTTCCACAGCACTAACTCCCACTATTTAAATACAACTCTGTAAATGGCAATAAAAGAAAAACAACTGACGTCTATCCCACAATTACAGCAATTTCAGTTAAAAACACAGAACTAGTTGAGTTGTCATAGAAAATATATTATTTGCTGTGTAAAAAATACCTAAAAAATAAAATAAATACAATTCTAGCATAAATATATAATTTACATTGTTTTTTTATATAAAAACATATTAAACAATAAAATTTTACTTGAATTTAAACGTAAAAAAGTTATGGAAAAAAAATGTTGCATGGCTTTATAATAAAATAAAATGACACATTACTACAAAACTGAGACTCCGCTAAACGCAACTACAGCAAATATGACGGGAACTAATATTAACAATTGTATTTACTAAATAATTTTCATAGACCACAAATAAAATAAGTGATCTTAAGTTGTGATAAAACTAAATAAAGATTAGAAACAATATATGCTTTGTGTGGCAAAAATAAAATGAGGTTATAGAAATTAAAATGTAGAAAAAAGTGAATTGTAAAAAACAAAAAAATTATTGTTAATTAAAAGAAATATTTTTTTTTTGCTTTTACCTTGGTCTTAATTAAACATTTATATTTTAAAGTTAAAAATTTCCATTAATTTTTTTTTACAACAATATAAAATCAAAAATTTAAGCAATAATTTATTATAAAAAAAAATGAATAAATTCAAGAAAAAAAATATTATACCTATAAAAAATTAAGCAAAACAACTACAACACTTAAAGTTAAAGATAAGTAAAGGTAGTTAAATAAAACACGTTCAAAGTGAAGGTTAATGCAACTACCAATACTTAAGATACACGTAAAAAAATAAATATAAACATTATACACAAGCAAGTGCTTGTTAATAACAACACAATTTACTTTACTACCCCACAAGCACCTTAACAATAAAATGCCAAATTTAGTCCGCCGGCTTTTGGGTGGAAGTTGCTGCCAAACATCCTTAAACATATCAAAAACTTGTACTTCCACAATGACACCCTTGAAATTTTTAATTTCCATTATTATGGCTTTAGGCCTTTTAACCGTTATGGTTGTTAGTGATTCCATTCCAACACAGAATATGTCTCATAAAGAAAGAGAAGCTTTGAGGTAAGTTTTCTTTTTTTTTAAAACAAGCTTTGAATCTTAATTTAATTGTTGGTTTAATTATTATATTTTTTTGTTTTAGAGAGGAAGCTAGAGACATGTTTTATCATGCCTATCATGCTTATATGGAAAATGCCTATCCAGCTGATGAATTGATGCCTTTATCCTGTAAGGGTAGATATAGAGGTGTTACACCCTCACGTGGTGATATGGATGATATTTTGGGAAAGTAAGTTCATATTATAAAAATTAAGGTATTTTTTACAGGTTTGGCCATGTTACCGGCTAAAATACCGTTATCGACTCAAATAC
The DNA here is from genome assembly GCA_021234595.1 of Delia radicum. Lineage (NCBI taxonomy): Eukaryota > Metazoa > Arthropoda > Insecta > Diptera > Anthomyiidae > Delia > Delia radicum. The sequence goes on from CM037854.1 coordinate 222,067,148, forward strand.
GGTGAACTCTCAAAAAAGTGAACTAATTTTTGCAAGGGGCACTGATGCGAACTTGGTGCTTTTCTAACTAGAATTATACTGCGTTTACATTAGTCTCAAAATTTTGTTTTGGCCAGCGATTGGATCATTTGAATGATAATATGATAATATGATAATATGACAAACGAACTAGATTTTGAAATCTTATTCCTGTATCATGTTAAACAGTGTAATATGATTGAAATATAGCCCAAAACTATTTTTTGAGACTAATGTAAACGCAATATAATTCTAAACTAGAAAGGCACCAAGTTGTCATCAGTGGCAAGGGTTTTCGTGTTTCTGATTGGACTTTTATTAACTATTTTACTACATAATTGATCCACTTAGAATTAATTCTGTTCCCAGTACTTCAGAACCAATCATTATAATAATCAATATAATGATTTTTTAACAAAAAAAAAAAAAATAAAATATGAAAAGATTTTGAAAAATTTTCTTCTGAAAAATTCTTAAATTCAAACATACATTCTGAGACAAAAGTTTTTAAATATTCAGACACTTGACTATAGAAAAATATTAACATTTTAAGAAATTTTTCCTATTAAGAAAACTTTCTGATTCTGGGACTTTTTTAAATAGACCGATTCTTAATCTATGACAATTTTTGCATACCAAAATTATCGATTTTAATACGTTTTTGATATTTAACAATTCTGTACTGTATAAAAAGCCATGATTAGTTCCTTAAATTAACTACATTATAAAAACCTCTATTATTTCCATAAATGAACTATATAAAAAAACACAATCAGCCCAATTCTCAATAACAAATCCATGAGAATTTTTTCCCTATTCCTTGTTCCCCTATTCTTAATAAAATCTGCCCGGGGATTTTTTCACTTTTCCCTTATTCTTAACGAATTTCGAAAATGGGAAACTCTTCCTCCGGAAAAAGGATGTATGAATGTCAATAATAGGGAGAATTGTGATAGCATTTGTATGAATTATTCAATTATTCAATTAATATTATTCAATTCTCTCTACCTTATTATTCTTTTCCCCGCCTGTTTAGAATAGGAGGATTTTTTTCTCGAGAAAATAAAATCCGCAGAGGAAAAAATCCGAGGGAATATTCATAATCGGGCTGAATAGCTTTCTTAAATGAACTATATCAAAAACCACGATTGTTTCCTTAAATGAACTATATAAAAACCGCGATTACTTTCTTAAATTAACTATATTATAAAAGCACGGTCAGGTTTTTAAATGAACGATATAAAAACACGTTTAGTTCCTTAAATAAACTACATATATAAAAAGCCACGATTATTTCTCTAAATGACTACGATTACTTCCTTAATTGAACTATATGAAAAAACACGATTAATTAAACTATATAAAAAGAACGGTTGGTTTTTAAATGAACGATATAAAAAACACGTTTAGTTCTTAAATGAACTCTTAATGAACTAAATAAAGCCATTTTTTTAATCAGCCTTTATCTCCGAAAAAATGGGTGATTGGTGTATCTTCTAAACTAGCAAAGCTAGAATATCGAAATTTGTTACGTAGCTTCATCTAATGACCAGAACAAGATCAAACAAAGCATTTTTGGATATTCGAATGTTGTTTTATGGTCGTCGGACTTGGCAAAATCTTTTGGTAAGGTTTAATCATCTCTTTTGGTTCAAAAGCTGAATAGGCTCTTTTGTTTTTCTGGATGCAAATTTCTAATTTCTTCTTATCTATTAGATAGAATGCAATATGTGTTCAGTAATGGCACTTGTTCGGGAATGCTGGTCCTGTTTTTAGTCGTGTTTCCCAATGATCTGTACTTGGGCCTCTACTTTTTATTATGTTTATTGATAATCCTTTTGATATTTGTCTAGCAATATGTGCCTTCCATTTGCGTTTGCAGATGATGTTCAGTTTTTATTTAAAGGAGATAGGCAATTCCCTGATGTAATGCAGAATATGATAGATTTTACTTGGTAATTAGATGTCTTTCCAATTATCTTTATGTAAATTCTAGTAAATCTAAGACTATAGTTGTTTAGTGATCGCGCTATTTAGAACTTTACTATTAATTTAGATTTTAATGCAGTTGAATTTGTAGACAAATTTAAATGTCTTGGTGACAAAATAATTTATAAATCTTCCGGAAAAATATTAAACTTAATTGAAGGAAATATAAAAATGATACCAAATTTTAAATAATTTTGAAATTTTAGTTTACAGATTATATTTAGTTTATATTTCAAACGTCTACATAACTACCCCTTCAGAAAAAGAAGCAACTTCCATTATATTACATCTTAACCGAATGAACGTATCTTGAAACAAGCTATAATGAGGCCGTGACAGAAAACAAAAAATTGAATGTGTTTGAAATTTCTTATTCCGTTATGAAGTTTGCAAGCGGGTTTCTTAAACATAATGCAGCCATACCTTGGGATAGGGTTAAGTTTGAAGAATCTTGCCTTATTCATTAAGGAATTAGCACCCTTGTCCATTACATAATTAATTGAATTGATCGTTGTTTGGCATTGGAAAAAAAACTTGGCATTTGTCGTTTACAGTTTGAATCCGCTAACAGTCTTTCACAATTGCGATTAGAAATTGTAAAGGTTTTTCCGACTGTATGCTAGATTATTTGATTTATGCAAAAAAAAAAAATGCGATTGCTTTTCCAATATTAAAACTTTATTGAAGAAAATATAAAAAATGTAATGATACCAAATTTTAAATAATTTTGAAATTTTAGTTAAGCCAAATAAAATTTTTGTCAGATTAGTTTTCAGGATCATGTCAATGCGGTTGTTTCTAAAGTTAATTTTACTTTGAGAAAATTATGTAGCTTGGATGTTATACTAATATTTAATGTCAAGCTTAAAGTCGTTCATGGATTAATTATGCCAATATTTTTATACTGCTTAGAAGTGTATTCTGGAGCTTTGGGTTAGGTGATGAAGAAGCTACGATTGGCTTTTAATCGTGTCATGAGATATTTATACTCTTCTAGAAGACGTCATCCCATGTCGTGTTATGTTTTAAAATTTTTGGAATGTTCATTCGAGAAAATTTTGTTTAATATTTTCAAATTTGGTAGATCTACTAGGAATAGACAATTGATTATTACGAAACTTACCCCACTTTTGGTGCGATCTTTTTTTGATAGAGTTGCTCGTGAGTATAACAAATTGCCACTTAATTTAAAGTCGTTCGATTTTTCTATTAATACGTATAGGTAGAAAAATGTTCTATTATTTTTACAAGACACTTCATTTTTAGGTAGGGGTTTTTTTTTTTTTTTTAAATAAGTCCCGGTTCACTCACGGCAATTTTACTTGCGCAATTCATGAGTTTATAGAAGAGGGAAAGAAAGAGAATGGAAGGGGGTACAAACTTGCCCGTACTCCAATTCCGTTTTGTTTTGTCATCCGAAATTTTCAACACTGCAGGTAGATATACGAAAATTGCTGAAACAAACTTTCCTGTGTGAACACAAAAGCAAGTTCAAAGGAGAATTGAAGAAAACTTGAGCAAGTAAAATTGCCGTGTGTGAACCGGGACTAAGTCTTGCTCGTGCTTTTTTTCGTAAAACTTGGGGATTTCATAAATAATAGATCTATTATCACTCCTTTTTATTTGTTTATTTCTAGTATTATTGTATTTTAATTATTATCTCATTTTTTATTATTTTATTTATATAAAATTTTTTTGTTTACTTTGTATAAATTAGTAGTTTATGGCCTTCAGGCTAGGTTATTGAAATGAATGAATAAATAAAATTAAATTAGTGGTAAAAATCGACTGAGAAGTTTAAAAAATTCGATTTCCTTACCCATTTTTTGTTTGGGTAGGTGGGGAAGGGGTGCAAACAAGTCGTTGCTGCGACTTTTAGGTTACGCCTCTTATATTACGTGTAATGACTAGTGTTTTAGCGCTATTGTACTTGTTTATATATTTCTGGCATTGTATTCTTGTTTTACAGTGTATTTATGTATATAATTTGGTCATTGTAAATACTATTTACACTGTTTTCTATGATCTTAAACAGCTCTAAATTCATGCAAATTTAAATATATACATTGCTCTGTATAATTATATAACGTGTTTTGAAGGCTGAATTAAAAATAATAATAATAATAAGGGCATTCATGTCAGAAATTTTGCTCTTTGCAAAAATAGAAAATTACGAAATTACACTATTGCTGATGTGAGCTCCTCTTTTTTATTGCGAGAATGCAAGCAGTTGTGTTAGATCTACATTTTTCTGCATTTCCAAATCAAATTTTATGATAATGCATTCGTTCCGCAAAATACCAGGTAGAATATACTTTTGTTTCTTCTAAAAATGTATATAATAGGTTTAAGCTAAAAGTTACTTAGAAAACCACACAATTCAATATTAATTTTCCAAGAAAAGCCATTTTTTCACGCCTCAAAATCTCGATTATTAGACAAAAATATAAAGTATTAGTATTACTTCAGCATTTATCCAGCATTGATTGTAGTTGATTGTCCTGTGTTTCGCACAACGCATTACAGAGAAAATTCGTTTTTTAGTCGAACGATTCGTATGTGGAATAAACTTCCGCAGAAGTCTTCCCTGTTACTTACAATTTAGAAAAATTTAAATCAAATATCCACAAACACTACTTCCTCTTTCCTCCCTCCCATACCCTATTTTCCTGATCAATACAATGCACTGCATGAGTAGGGGGCATCCCCTGAGTATTGGTTAAAATTAAAAAAAAAAAAAAAATAATTTCGCAATAGCTTTAACCCAGACAATTTTAAAACATTTGTGGGAAATTATTTTTTTGTATTTGTTACTCTGTTTTTGAAAAATTTTACACATTGCATTTTTTCAAGAGCAACATTTCTAACATGAATGCCCTTAATATTAAATAAAAGTAACGTTAAATAAAGTGTGATTATTGCCGATAGGTTTAAATTTTTTAAAGTAGTTAGGCATCCTAAACCCTAATCTGAAGTCAAAAACGTTCCACTGGCTCACCTTTCCGAGTTGTGGACCATTCTTGTTGTAACACCCTTACCCGGGCAAAATTGGTTTATTGGTCAATATTGCGAAGACGTTTTTAAAATCTAATTTATTTTTATGGATTTGAATCTTGCATACATTTAATTCTCATTTTAATAGAAATATGTCGGGAAATGTGAAAGGGTATTTTGGAACTCTGGATGGTATTGAAAATGTTATTTTTTTAATTGCACTTACAACATTCAGAATTGCTCTACAATTACACACATTAAAAGCATGTTTTTAATATGTACTACAATAAATAAAACGAGTTGGAAATCCATTAGGTACATCCAGAAATATATGAAAGTTTTGAACCAAATTTTTTTTAAGTACAACAAGACATATATTTCGGAAGGGTTCTTTAACTTAGCCTTTTTGACTTCAGAATCGTGTTTAGGATGCCTAAATACTTGAACAAAAGTTTTGTTATAAGTCTGTGCAAAAAAACCTTTCGATATCCGTATAAAATTTAAACTTCTGTTAAATTTCTGCATAACCCTCAAAAATTGTTAAATTAATAAAGCGTGTATTTTTTAGAGTGTCACAACTTTGAGTTGGCACCACTGCTTTATTTGACCACCCATTTAACAGTTGATAGTTGCTTTTTGTTTAGTTTGCTTTGAAATTTCATTATGAATCGTGCAAATTGCAGAAATTTTTATTCAAAATAATTGTTCTATTCGTCAAACTCATCGTACACTTCTTCCATTTTATGGCGTACATAATCGTCCTTCATGGCGGCCACCAAGATCGTGTGATTTAACCCCATTGGATTATTTTCTTTGGGGTTATGTTAAGTCACTTGTCTACGTCGATAAACCATAAACAATTGAACACCTGGAAAGCAACAGTCGAAGATTTATCGGCGAAATACAGCCTCAAATCCTGCGAAAAGTTATTGAAAATTAATGTTCCAGATTGCGCCTTCTACGGGCCAGCCATGGCGGCCACATGGCAGAAATCATATAATTTCATAAAATTTTCTTTCCAATAAAGCCCGTTTTAATGATATTAAAAATATATTTCCTTGTTTAATTATTATTTAAACCACTCTATAGAAAACACCCTTTAGCTACCTCTAAAAATTGCCTGATTTGGCTAAAATTCGGACTTAGTATGGAGCTCATAAATTAGGCAGTATTTTTCTTTGGCCACCATAATGGAAAGCCTTAAAATAAAATACAGTGACAGTCGTTTTAAAATCATTGTGGGAGTGTCAGTGGTGTTCGCCAATATCAATAAAATCGATTTTAATTTATATTTACCCGCGTTGTTAGGCTTTTCAACTAGCACATAATAAACTTTGTAAAATCTATATTGAAAAGATTTTATATATTTATGAATACGAATATTTTGATAAAATTAAAAAAATATAAACCTTTTTGTGTGTTATCATTAAGTTGATATTCTTTATTGTAGTAAATAAAAATTTTAGCAAAACAAACTGAAAAATAGAAATTAAAACATTTTTATAAAAGCATTTTAGTTCTTAAAATGATAAGACTTTTTTAAAACCTCAATTAAAAATTTAGTGTGCTTAACTTATTAAGATAAGAAAATAATATTCTTTAAGGTGTCTTCACATTTTTATATTATGCCTGCTTGTTTATTAGCTAGTTTTTACTAGTTTTTTTTCTCTAAATTCGCAATTTTTTAATTCAGTTGTTTATATTTACTACTTTTGATACCAATTGTTTTCATTGCGATTAAAAATAAATTAATTTTTGTCAATTCTTTCATTAGATTAGACTATAGTGGCACTATGCACCGCGATCAGAAGTTGGTATTTTGTGCTGCCAGCGAATACAACCTATAGGTTCAGGCTCCCTACGAAGCCAACTATCCTACCAGGTAAACAGTTCCAAACGTCCGATGGCGTCACTATTCGACCACCAAAATAACGCACCCTCCTGTCGGAGAGCCTCGGACATATGTAGAGAACATGCTCTGAGGTCTCGGGTTCCAATTCACAAAACCTGCACGTATCCGTAGAGGATCGTCCCATCTTGTACAATTGATACCTAAGGCCACAGTGACCCGTCACGGTCCTTAGTTCGCCCCTCGTCATAGACAAGAGTTTCCGCGACCTCTCCCCAGAGGGAGATATAAACAGCCTCGCCTGTCGCTGCCCAGGCGATCTGGCCCAATAGGCCCCAAACTCCGACTCCCTCCATCTTCTGAGCCTCTCTCTGACATACCCATTGGATACGCCACAGAAGGGTTCCGGGCCAATGAATTGTCGTCGAGCTCCGCAGTTGGCTAAACAGTCAGCCCGTTCGTTGCCCTCATGCCCCTCATGGCCTGTAACCCAGCCCAGTGTCAAGGAGTTGTTAAGTCCTAGACGATTTAGAGAGTCGATACATTCCTTAACCAGACCAGACGACACATCTTGAGCCGTCAAGGCACCGCCTGGCTGTCAGATAGAATGTAGATCGTGGCCCCACGTGTCCTCCTCCGCAGACACTCTTCCACACAGATACAGATAGCGAAGACCTCCGCCTGAAAAACGGAGGGATATTTGCCCATGGGCAGAGCACGCTGAAATCCGGGTCCGACGACACCCGCCCCCGTATCCATGTTCGACTGTTTTGAGCCATCCGTGAACCAGACCTGTGCACCAACCTCCGGTACCCAAGATCCAGTCAACCACGTGCTCCTGTCGAAAATCACAACAACAAAGTACCTCACAAATACCTGCACAGGCAGTATCCTGTCACTGACCCTAATAACCGGGTCATCAGCGAACCTTTTTAGCAATCTCAAGATGCCCCTTCAGATCCTTACTCCTCGTGCTGCCAATCTCCCTTTCATACTTTCTAGGTTTTCTTTATTTACTAGAAATGTAAAGAAACTGACCCATTGTGTCGTATTATTTTAGGATAAACAGATTTTATGAAATTCCATTCGTAACCAAAATGTCTTACATTGTTTGTTCACACTATCACATATAAAAAATTAGCTATGTTCCCATACTTTTTGTATAAATTTCGGTAAAATGAGATTAAGCACGAAGTCATCTCACAAAATTGCCCAAATGTTCGGGAATGCAAAAAATTACTTCTAGCCCTAAAACATACGTTAAGAAAAATTATGAGAATAACAATAATTTAAGTTTAAACAATTGCACAAATAGACATATTTATTTACTTTTTAAAATTGTTTTTATTTTGTATATAGTGCCCGACAAAAGTTTTGGCACAGTTATTTGTATTAAAATAAATGCTTCATTACATCCGAAATAATGAAATATAATGCAACATTCTCATCAAGATGATAAATTTACATTTCATAGATTTAAAAATTTTAAAAAAGAAAAATTAATTGTGTTATCAAAAAAACCTCGAAAAAACGAAAAAACATTTGTTTAATCAGATTTTTATTGGACAAAAGATTTAGAGCAGCTAATTCTTTTTTAAATTGTTCGCTGTTGATTCAAATTATGAACTTTTTCCAAAAGCTGAGGGCTTTGTAAAGATAAAATATATAGGCTTAATGTGTTTTAGTCAGAAAATCTACTTGATTTTCTAATCATATCTCCCAATCTTTAAAACATGCATTTTTTTATAGAAAATGCATTAGCATTTACCAGAAACAAAGCTTTAGGAGAAAGTGAATACATACTGAATTTAAACCGGACTACAATTTGGAAAGTCATTAATAGCTTTAAAACTGCACGGCATAAAAAATAAACTGAAATTGTGATGGCCTTACACAGTAAGAGAAAGAAGACGTGCTCTTATTTTAAGAAAATTGCGTCAAACAAAAAAAATCTTCTGCAGAGCTTGTGACAAATGTAGTACTTCCTATTTATTACACTGTGTGCTCAATTATCAACATACGAACATTTCTTCAGGTCTGTTCCATTTTTTTTTCTTTCTATAAAAACCTTACCAGTTGTATATCTAACTAAAGTCAGCAAGAAAAGGGCTTAACTCATCAATACAAATAAAGGGTGTTTTATTATAGAGGTATATAACTTTGAAATGGAATAAAACAAAGATGAATTGTTTAAATTGACATGCAATTTACTTTATTCGAAAGTTAATCTTCTGGCATTATAATTTAAATATGACTTCTGGCACATGACCTTCACGGCTGGCTCGGAAGTAGTCTAATCTGGAGGTCCAATTTTCGATGACTTTTTCCAACATTTGTGGCTTAGACTAGCGAATTCACATATCATCACAGAAAATAGTCCAAATAAAGGGGGTTTTTTTTATAGAGGTATAGAACTTTGAAATGGAATAAAACAAAGATGTTTAAATTGACATGAAATTTACTTTAAAAAACTATGAGTTCAAGTATATAAAAGTTATAAAATATAAAGTACATCTGTAATATATAAGCTGTGATGTTCAAGTAGCAAATTAAAAATTAAGGAGTTAAAGTTTTTTTTTGTTTTATAAAAATAGATCATTTAAAGTGTTAAATAATTTTTTTTTTTAACTTTTAAAAATTAATAAAGTAAAAGTTGATTTCAATCGCGTACTTTATTTTTTGATCTTTGTTTTTGAAGTTTGTTTTTTACATATAACGTTTTTAAAATTCAAACAACCGGACTCCTTTCTGTTAAAATATAAAGACAGCCCCTGTATTCTTATTTGAGGTATATATTTGATTCAAAAAAACTGTTGATTAAACCAGCTATTAAGTGTTTTTTTTTCTTTTTCCCAATTTTAACGGTTAAAGCGAACTTTATCGCTAAACTAGCATTGAGTTTAACGAATGGTCCTGCAGCAGAAAGAGCCTATTAGGAAGAGGTGTTTCATCATAAAAAATATTTTTTATTTTTGCGTTTAAGCAACACTCAGGGGATGCCCCTTACAAATTCAGTGCATTGTGTTGATATCAGGAAAATATTTTATGAGGAGGAAGAAAGAGGGAGTAGTGTTTGTGGACATTTGACATGAATTTGTCAACATTGTAATTCTCAGGGAAAACCTCTGCCCTGTAATGCGCTGCGCGATTAACTGGACAAACGGATGTGATCTACTAGATAAGCGGGTGTTGCGAACGAACACCCGGGCTCTAGGGATAAGTTCACTTATCTCGGTAGAACACCTCCCATAGTAGTACCGATAGCACAGTGTTACACAACCCACATTCCGTCGATGCTCCAATGAGGCAATATAGTCGGATATACTACTGACATTGATAAACGCCAACGGCCTCCTTTGAACACGTTCCAGAAGCTCAACAATAGACTTTGAAGCTCCTGCTCATATATGAGAGTTGCATTCCATATGCGGTCGGATAAAGGTGGTATAAATAGTAAGGAGATCAAATGGGGATAAGTATTTCCTACACCGAGTTTAAAATCGAAGCCACTTAAATGTTTCCTTCGACACCTGAAAAACGTGTTTATTCCAACGGACATTACACTGAATTTTTATGCCTAGAAAATCAAGAGTATCTGACTCTTCTATATTTATATAACCCATATGCACAGATGGCAACGTTGGCTGCACATCCCTATGATACAACATACAATATTGACACGACCCCATTCGGAGATTGTAGTCAGGTCCTGATTGAGTGTGTCAATCATAATTTGCATTTTGCTCCCACCCTCAACAAGGCTTGGTTTACGATCGAAGGAAACTGAATGACAAATGTTGCTGCCATCTGCGAAAAAGTAGATAGGGTTGAAAGTCTGAGCAAGAAGATCATTAATTAAGATAAGAAAAAGAGAGGGAGAACCTTACGGCACCCCTGAATTTAGCTGAAACTCATCTCAAATCATGAGATCCCATCTAAAACAACTCGTATAGTACGATCTATGACAAAGCTTGAAATAAAACGAGAGAAGTCATTACCGACGCCAAAGTCAATAAGCTTTGATAACAGAGCACCGTGCCATACACGATCGAAAGGCCTTGGAAATATCTAGAGCAACCACTTTGTTCTCCCAAAATCTGTCCGAGATGAACCCAGTATAATATGTGAATACATTTGAAAAGTATATGTGCAAAAAATCTGCCAAAAATATTTATATTTAAAAAGTTTTTCTAACAAAACCCCTATTTTTGTGACAAATATGTAACAAAACGGAGGTTTTTGTTAGGAAAACTTTTGCAATTATAAACATTTTTAGCTGAAAATTTGGAAACATACTTTTAAAATATATTTGCTTATCATACTAAAAGCTGGACCTTGTGGTCATCCTGTAAAGCTATGGTGCCATGTAAAATTTTAGGCAAATCGCTGATTTCGCAAAAAAAAAAACGCTTTGATAAAATAACTTTTTTCTTACTATTGTAATATAACTCCTCATAAATGACCCTTTTCACTGTGTAAACATTTGATTCGCTCGGTTAATTACTTACCGAAACGCTTAACAGCGAGTTTGATTTTAAATTGTAGGAATCAGATATGTATCATACTATTAATACTGGTATTGTAGTTAGATTTCAACAGAAAGAAAACTGATTTATTGCATTTGCAAATTTTGTATATAAAAAACAGCTCGAAAATGCGTCAAACTTTAAAGTCATTTTAAGGAAAAGCTGTAACACATATCAAAAAATAAAGTCGACATTGAAATTAGCATGCCCGAAATATATAGAATTGATGGGTTAGACCTTATTATTTTTTTTGATGTCATGCCATGTTATTTGTGTTTTAAACATATTTTATCTGTTATGTTGTCAGATAAAATTTCATCTATTTATATGAGATACTTTAAAAAGGATTTGTTTGTCCACTTTTTATCCATTAAACATAAAAAATAACAAACATTTTATTTTAAAGAGAATCAATAAAAATGTTAAGTTTTCTTTAATCTTCTTTTAGTTTATTCTTTTTAGTTTAAACGAGCTTAAGATCATTTATTTATTAATTATTTATTTCCAATATTTCGTCTCCACATTGGGTGACTTCTTCAGGGAACAAATATTACAATTTAAAAAACTTGTTTTAAGTCACCCAATGTGGAGACGAAATATTGGAAATAAATTATTAATAAATAAATGATCTTAAGCTCGTTTAAACTAAGAAGAAAATCAATAAAGTTGCACTGGAATGAACGAGCTAATGAAACCTTTTATTAAATTAATGTTGAGCTAAAAAATCATAAAAAAATAGTTTTTATCGTATGAAAAATAAGATCCAATCACTTCATTTCGATGTGATTTAGGTTTAAGTTAAATGCATTTTGGAAGCCATTTAAAGTCAATTTTTGGAAGTGGAAAAGCAGCACATACTGCTTCTTTTATATGCGCTAAAAACTGCATTCTAGAAGAATGCATTCTTTTTATTTTTGCTGGGAAAAGAACATCCCTGATAACAGGGGATTCACAGTTTTTTAAAACATTTAATCCATTCGTATCGTTCGTTTTTTGCTCTAAATCATATGATTTATATTCACATTGTAATATTCTACAATTCTACGGGATTTTTCGATAAATCTTACTTATAAATTTTACAGTGTAAGCAATTAGTAAATTTTACTAATAAGCAATTCATATTTCTATCTTCCTTTTTTATAGCTTTTCTATGACTTTAGTTGACACTTTAGATACTTTAGTATTATTAGGAGATTTTGCTGAATTTGAACATGGTGTTAAGCTAGTTATAAGAGATGTTCAATTTGATAGTGATATTATTGTATCGGTTTTTGAAACCAACATCCGAATGATGGGCGGTTTATTATCTGCACATATATTGGCTGAATACATACAAAAGAAGGCACAAGTAATGCCTTGGTATAAAGGTGAACTTTTAGAAATGGCAAGAGATTTGGGTTATCGTTTGTTGCCAGCCTTTAATACTTCAACGGGAATACCACATGCACGTGTCAATTTAAGATTTGGCATGAAAGATGAACAGTTGAAAAAATCAAGAGAAACATGTACAGCATGTGCTGGTACAATATTATTGGAATTTGCAGCATTGTCAAGATTAACGGGTAAGAAATTTTACACATAAATATATTTAAGCTTTAAAAATGGATACAAAATTTATTATTTAAATCATATTTATATTTTAGGTGATCCTATCTTTGAGGCCAGAGCTCATGCTGCTATGGATGCTTTATGGAAATTACGCCACCGGGGGTCTGATCTGATGGGTACCGTCTTAAATGTACATTCTGGTGATTGGGTACGACGTGATTCAGGCGTTGGTGCTGGCATTGATTCCTACTATGAATATCTTTTCAAATCCTATGTTCTTTTGGGTGATGATAAATATTTGGCACGTTTTAATCGTCATTACAATGCTGTCATGAAATATGTCAGTGAAGGTCCCATGCTTTTAGATGTACTTATGCATCGTCCTCATGCAAAATCCCGCAATTTTATGGATGCATTATTAGCATTTTGGCCAGGTTTACAAGTTTTGTCGGGCGATTTAAAGCCTGCCGTACAAACACATGAAATGTTATATCAAGTCATGCAAATGCATACATTTATTCCCGAAGCATTCACCGTCGATTTCCAAATACACTGGGGTCAACATCATTTAAGACCAGAATTTATAGAATCTACATACTTTTTATATCGTGCTACGGGTGATCATCATTATTTGCAAGTTGGTAAAAAGGCTTTAAAAGCTTTACAAAAATATGCTAAAGTTCCTTGTGGTTATGCTGCTGTAAATGATGTACGTACGGGAAAACATGAAGATCGTATGGATTCATTTGTTTTATCCGAAACATTTAAGTATCTGTATTTATTATTTACGGATCCACAAGATTTGATATTAAATGTAGACGAATTTGTATTTACTACCGAGGCACATTTATTGCCATTATCATTGGCTCAATTAGGCAATTCAACTTATAGTAAGTTTATTTTTTCTGTTATACCTATAAAGTGTTTATTGCTACGAGAGTTTTCTTTTTTAGATTTTCGACAATCTGAAGAACATAATGTTTTAGATTTTATGCGTACTTGTCCATCTTCAAATAAGCTTTTTCCTGAGAAAGTACGCAAACCTTTACGCAACTTCATTACCGGTTCGTGTCCGCGTACTCCAACTACCAAACGCTTACGGGCGTTGGACTTTCAAGCAAGTAATGCTGATCATTTACGAGCTATTTATGACATGGGCATCACAATGGTTTCTTTAGGTGACGGCAAGGTGCGACTGTTTCATAGTTTTTATAATGTGAGTTATCATTTCCTTTGGTTTTTGTAGATCTTTTTTTTAATTTTAGTTTGGTAAAATTTGTATCTTTCTTTTTGTATTGCTTTTTTTAATTTAGTGTGGAACATAGAAAATGTATTAATCAGAACTAAATCTTCAAAATTTGCTTGTTTTCTAATTTTGTCTGTGGGGCACTTTATTTAAATGTATTTAATTTATTGGTGATGTTTTATTTTAATCTTATTTATTATATTCTTACTTAATAGGCCAAATCTCCTGAAGATGGTGAAATGGGTTTATTATTTATGCAAGAAATGTTAGAACTAACAAAATTACAATCAATGAATCAGTTGGCACAGCTACAGGTAAATATTAACATATATTTTAATATCCTCCATCCCACTGTGCAGGAATGTATAAAACAGTTTGTCATACCGTTTTTAATTCATTAAAAAAATTCACTACATTGTTGATTATCATGAATGACGACACCGATTTAGCGATGTCCGTCTGTCTGTTGAAACGCGAAATACTCCGCCAATAAAAAAGCGGAGTTGCTAGTTTTAGGGTCAAATTGTTTTTTCATATTATAAGCAGATCAGTATTAAAAATCAGCAAAATCGGTTCACGGGTTCAAAATTTATGTAAATATAAAGCCAACTCAAAATTTTTCAATAATATGTCATTGCATATATATATAATCCTTAAATTCCTAGGAGGAACATAGGGCCACAGTAATGACAATTTACCATTTTAAAAAGTGATAAAAATATATCGATTTTGAAAAAAAACCCTAAATATTTCTTTCGAGATTTTTTTAAAATTATTTCTTGGTTAAAAAATAAAATTTTTATCTCAATGAATGGTGGTTATACAAATTTCGCCACTGACAACTTTAATGCTTTCTCATGTTTTTAATACAACAGAATCTCTCAAATAAGAACCACTGTTTCACTAGGCTAGGGTAATTCTCATATTTGAAATGTTCTGATTTCTGGACAAATTTTTTTATACACAGAAAATTATAATAAAAAATAAAACAAAAACTAAAAATAACGCTTATAAATTAAAACAACGGGTTCCAACTAAAGAGCTCCATTACGTTAATTCTCACAAATTAGAATTTTCAGAAATTCAAATATTAGAGTATTCAATACATTAAAATGGTAGTTTTTTATTTCTGGACAGTTTCAATAACTCAGAGTTTTAATTTGTGAGATTCTACTGCATTGTAATATTTTGTAAACAGTAGTGCACAAGAATGGTGAAAGATAAATTTGGAAATTTTATTGCGTATGGCATAAAAAACAAAGCACTGGCAAAACGTTGGTTAGCATGGGTACCAAATAAAAAGCATTGGGAAGGCACTTATTTGAAACGTTTACAAAAAGTGCTTTACCAATAACTGATTTACGAAACTAAAATCTGTTTCTATACCGATATACATCGGTTAAAAGTGATTTGCCAGCGTTAGCAAAAAGGACTTTGGTCGTACTTGTACAAAATTTACTATCCATATGTCCATATGAAATGTAGTTAATTTTGTTTTATTTAAATAAGGACCAAAATTCAAAACGAAAAAAAAAAATAACTGGAACCAAGTTCCACAGACATCCTAAAAACTCGTAATTACCTGTTTTCAACTTAAACTAAGTTTTTCTTCAAAAAATCTTTTTACTGCAATTACTTTATTTCATCTTAACATTTAGTTTAGCAAGTTAATTTTCCGTTATGTACATATATTATTTTAAAAAACGATAGATTTTTTAAAAACATATCGCACTTGATCAACAAGAGGGTATTAACTCAAATTTTAAAATTTTCAGTAGAGTCAAAAAAACTGTTTATGGCCACATTTTAACAGAATTTAAAAATTCAAACATATCATAATAAGCAAATTCCATTTGAAAATATATATACATTGTTTTTGTTTTAAATTTTACCACTCATTGAAAAAAAAATCAATTTTTTGAGTTAATACCATTTTTTTGAAATTTTATCGATTTAAATTTATAGAATAAAACAAATTTTATCAACAAAACAGTATCAACTCAAAATACAACCAAATATAAATAAAACAGTTTGATTATTTTTAACATAAAAAAGGCTCAAATCAAAATAATACCTTTTTTATGAAAATATACGATTCATTTATATTTCAACTTTTGTATTACTCGAAATAATACCTTTTTGTTGAAATAAAGGTAATCACTACATTATCATGAAAATGGTCTCAAAAGTGGTTTTCTAGATGAAAGAGTAATCGGAATACGTTGAAATTTTTACAATAGATAGATATTGATATTAGTTGATTTCTTGAAAAAAGTGATATTTTAAAAATTTTGAGTTAATACCCTCTTGTTGATCAAGTGCGATATTTAAGTTTGTACAAAATTCCCAATATCCTACTATAACACTCTAGTTGAATGTCTTTGTTCTTATTACAATTACAAAATATTTTTTTTTTTTATTTTAGGCCGTTGCATATACTGTCGATGACAAATCAACCGAATGGACTGCTTTAATGGCTGGACCTTCACACTTCAGTCCCGAATTAACCGAAGAAGAATTTGTCGAAGGTGAAATTATTATGTCCGAACCCTTAAGAGCTTGTGAAGATATTTTAAAAAATGCCGAACTAGTTCGTGGTAAGATACTAGTAGCTGAACGTGGTGAATGTACATTTGTAAGTAAAGCGCGTTTAGCACAAAAATCTGGAGCTTTAGCGCTAATTGTCTGTGATAATGTACCCGGTTCATCGGGTGAAACACAACCAATGTTTGCTATGTCTGGTGATGGTATTAATGATGTTAAAATTCCTGTGGTTTTTATGTATTCACAAGAATTTACAAAACTCTCTGCTGTGATGCAACGAAAACCACATTTAAATATACGCATTATGCAAATGATTGAATTTAAACGTTGGCAATTGGCTAAAGAAACTAAAGCGAATGAAACCACAACAGAAGCAACAACAAAATCTGCAGCAGCAACGACGACTGCAAAGAAACCTAAACCTGATAAAGAATTGTAGTGATTACTCTAAAATTTATTTTTTAGAAAAATAAACTGGTAAAATAACTAAATATTACACTACTATATATTTTAAAATCATATAACTTACATATTTTTTCTTTGTTTTGTTTTTTTTTAGAATATTATTAACGTGATCTTTATTTTTTCCCATTTAAAAACTGTCTGAAAAATTCTAACTTCTTTGGCCGGGAAATTGTTTAATTTTAAAACCACCAAGTCAAGCTTTAACTATTTGCAAAGCAAAAAAATAAGGTAATTCAGACTTGCATTAAATTAATAGTTATTCTTTGTTATTAATAGTGAAAAGAAAAAAATTTAAAAACAAAATTTAAGATAGAACTGTAGCAGTGCACACAGAGCCAACAATTTTTATTTTTTTGATTCCCGTAATCGCAGCTCGGCTGAACTTGTGCACTAAGATGTTAAGAGGGGTGGGTGATTTGAAAAATGAACTCAAAAATTCCAAATGGCAGATTCAGTATGAATTTTCATCCTATAAAACAGAAACTTACAGGGCAGTTCTGAAAACGAACTCTTATAAAATTAGGTTTTTATTAAAAAACAAATAATTTCATAAAGATTCGTTTTTTAGAACACCCCTGTTCGTGTTGATTTGATTTTAAGGCAACTGATTCTGGTTTTGCAATAAGATTTTTAAAATTCAAAATGTCATACTAAATAAAGACGCCAAATTTAGTCACAATTTTAGATATTAGGAATTCAAAATGGTGGACGAAATGAAGCCGCCGAAATTTTTCGGAACTTGTATTTTCCGTAGTCGAAGCTAGCTAAAATTAAGCACAAAGGGATGGGTGATTTGAAAACTAAAGTTGAAATTTTTAAATGGAGAACCTAATATGGCAGATGTAAAAATAAATGTTTAGCCGATCAAACATAAACTTTATATTGATTTGTTTAAGGGGAGACATAACATTCGCGGCAGAGAAAACAGACCTTTTTTAAAAAATTCATAACTCAGTCAAAAACAAACATTTTCCAAAATTTTTATTATTGTAGAGAATTGAACAAATTACAAGAAAAAAAAATCAAAAAAATATATTTTTCACTCCAACTATGGTTTTATAGAGCTTCAAACTGGCGGCAGAGAAAAAAACGGGGCCTCGTGGTTGCAGCGCTGGGAGTCGCAAAAATTGTCCGATCTGGAAAAAAAATTACTTTTTTAAATCTTAACAAAATAGGTTATCGTATGACACGAGCTTTCTTTAAATTTTTTTTCAATTTTTGATGATGTTTTAAATTTAAAAGTGTGTTTTTTCGAAAAAATATTGACTTTAAAAATTATAAAAAAATTAAAGAAAAGCTCTTGTCTAAATAAAAAATTTCGTCAAAAAATGAACCCGCTAGTGCTGCAACCAGTACGAAAAACATGGTTTCGAGATAAACGCGTTCAAAGTTTGTGAACAAACAAGGTGTGAACGCTGCAAAAGATGCCAAATAACTGAGCATATAAAATAAAAATTCCACTATATGAGGTATAAAGATGCCTTTTTTCAAGAAATTCAAAAACACAAAAAAACCCACCCTTCAAGTAGGTACGAAATAACAACCACCAAAAGACAGGGTAGCAAGTAAAACAAGTATATACCAGCTGCCGTACTTAGGTAGCGCGAAAATTAAAAATGCGCTCTCACTATATCCGGCTGTAACTTTGAACCCGTAGGAATTTTTTCCATGAAATTGTTTTCTTAGAATCTTAAGAATATTTACTAAAATACAAATTATAAAAAAGTCGATTTCAAAAACGGCCAATGTCATGTCCCCCCTTAAAAGTAACTGAATATAATTTGAAATAAGATTTTCAAAACCACAAAATGTCGGACGAAATATGGTCGTCAAAACGTGTTACTTGTTAACTTGTTTTAAAATGTTGCAAAATAGGGCCTCGGTAAGAAAAAACGTAACAAACAAAACTACAGTATGTGAATTTGACAACTGAAATCCAGAGAAGAAAAAAAAAATTAAAAATTCGCGTTGTTTATTTAAAAAACAAAAATTAAAAAAAATTTGAAAAAAGCTATTTTAAAGCCCAGAATTCTTAAGAAAAAGCTTTATGCAAAATAAGCAGATAATAAAAATAAAAGAGTAAAAACGACTAAATCCCCAAAATCTCCAATAATTATTATAATGCAACAAAGTTGCGAAAAATCGATATAAGATTTGTCTTGATATTTTAATTTAATTAAATTAAAGTTTCACATTTAAAAACATTGCATATGCAACATTTATCGAAGCGACAAGACACAAAATATTGTATAATACTGTTACTAGTGTCCGACCGAACAGTTCGGCCAAAAACCTATATTTTGTCGGTTTTTTGATATCTAGAGGCAATGATGACAAATTTTTGTATTGGAAACATGTCTGTTGAGCCGATTTAATTCGATTTTGTGTATAAAATTTAAGAAAAAAGCCGAAGTTTAGCTATAAAGTTAAAAGTTCGGCCGCCGAACTATTTTCAATTTGGCCGAACAGTGAATTCATTGCTTAACTACAGACTTTTCTTCAAATTAGCATCTAATCAGCCCAATAAACATTTTTCCATCCGCCAAATTTGTCCATAATGCTTTTAAATACCGAATACAGACCAAATGCATTTTCTGGCCGAACTGTTCGGTCGGACACTAACTGTTACCCATACAGAAATTATAAAGTCAGAGTTGCCATATAACAATTTTAAGAAATGGTCAAAACCACTATATATTTCCAAAAAATTGGTTAACTTAAAAAAAAAAAATTAAGTTGATATATTTTTGAATCAAGCTTTGTGCATAAAATAATACATAAATTAATATTTAAAAATATTTTGAATCGTCTAGGATTAATATTCTATCAAAGTTTCAGCATTTTGTTGCAAATATTTCCACCAAAGGGCAAAACATTACAAAAATTTCAATGTTCTAGTTTAACGTCCAGCGGATCTCTGGCATGTCCTTAATGAGTTAAATTTGAAAAATATATAAACCCTTATTGTAATGTCATTTCCATTTGTTTTTATTAACCGGTTAACTGATTTTGGCGCATATCGCACACCCAGTTCAAAAGTGACTCAACTCAAAATTTTAATTTTTCGGGTTTATGTGCTTTAAACTATGCACAATACACTTGTTTATCAATAAAAAAATATCAGTGTATTTTGTTGTGGTTAACTGTTGCTAAAGTTATATCATTCTTTATGTTCGAATTGGTATAAAGTTGCAAATATTTCTTTTCGATTTCTGAAAAATTAAAAATTTTGAGTTAAGTCACTTTTGAAACTAGGTGTGCGATATATTGTGTCAGGTGAAAATATCTAAAAGCTCTCTTTATACATGATTTATATTCAAGTAAAAACAATGCTAGTTTGATATTTAATGTTTTTAAAAGAATAACATTTTGTCTTTAATTTTGCGGCATTACATTTTAATTTGGGACTCTTTGTTAAAAATGTAATTGTAATGTTTGCTTAATTGGTTTGCATTTTTTTTTTTTAATTAATAAATCGGTTAAAAGGTTAAGCGGCTGGAAATAACTAATAAATACGCTGGCAAACATTTTATCAGTATTTATTAAAATGCTTTTCATATAAAACCTAAATGACCAAATTCATAATGGTAAAAATGTTTAAAAGGTACATTGTAATATAAAATGTTTAAACGTTTCCAAGCTTTCTTTTTTATCAAAAATAAGTGGCTTTCTTTGAAAAATTTTGTACACATTTAGAATATATTAAGAGGAAATATTATATATAAGCAAAAAATCTTTTAATGACCCATTGGCTTTCTATATTATTGACAATAAATTTCCCTTTCTGTAAATTTAAAAATCTAAAAAAGTTTTGCAAAAAATATGTCAAATACAATCTTGCTTTGCTTTTAATAGCGCGAGTCACAGACTATAAAAGATAAAGTCAATCAAAAAAAAAAGTTAATCTAACGTTGCGTTCACATTATTTCTTAATCTAATTACGTATTTTACAAAAATATATCTGTACACAGTTTTAAGAGTTAAAAGATCTGATAAATTTAACATTAAAAAATGTAGTCAACTTATCATCTCTTAACTCGCCCTGTAGAAATCTGGGTGATGCGAAAATTTCTCGCAATAGATACAGAAACGGGGTGCACAGCAATAAAAATATTTCCTTTTTTTTATTGTCAATGATGTTGATAGTGTATTCGTTTGCCTTAACATTACATTTCTAATTAAAAAGTTTTAAGTTTATATTTTCTATTGTAAATGAATTTTGAAACTTACCTATAATTTAATTTACTATTTGTTGACAACCACATTAATTACACATACCCTTGTAAATTACCATTTATTAATAGTTAAGCATAATGCTTACGAAATCTAATACCTATTAAACAGTTGTTATAATAAAACAAATTAAACAACTGTTTTTAATGTATACTATTATATAATTAAAAAATAGTTGTAAATTAAATTTTTTAAAGCAAATAATCATTTAGGAAAATATATGTATATTATAGGCTTATTTTAAATATAGAAAATATGAAAAATAATAAAGAAAAAAAAACTAATTAACAAATGATAGAAAATTACGTTTTCATTTATAAGTTGGGAATAAGTCATACAATAAAAAAATGTTGACAGTAGAATTTACTGAAAAATGACAGTTAAAACAACTGTAAATTCAGTTAAAAGGTCCGACTTTTTAACAATTATTAATACAATTATTAATCAATTATGGTTAAGAAAACTAAAAATTTGCTTTTTTTTTACTGTTTAAAAAACAACTAACAAATGCAGTAAAAATAACTGACAATTTTTTCTTAAACAAAATTTTTTAAACACCTCTAAAAATTGGTAAAAACTACTGTTTTTAACAGTTATTTTTCGGTATTAAAAATAGTTTTTCTTTCAATTAACAATAAACAATTGCTTTTCCTACAACCTATTTCAAATGCAAAGTCAAAATTCCAAACGGTACTTCAGTAACGAACATTTTTTATGCATTGGAAATACAATAAAATGTTTCTAATTATTATTTCCAAACTATAAACATATAATAATAACAAATTACTGTTTGGTAGTTGTTTATTAAAATACTAAAATAACTACTTCAAACACTTGTTACAAAAATATAGTAGTTTTCCTTCAGTATTTTTTAAATAACCGTCATCATAGTTGTTTTGTAGTATTTCATAGAAAACACTGTAATTGCAGTTAAAAACAACAACTACTGATTACTACGCAAACAACTGTCATGTAATACGAGGGCGGACAATAAAGTCAGTGACTTTTTGAATAAAACAACAGGTTTTTTTTTTGCAAAAAAAAAAAATAATTTTTAACATAATCTCCTTTTAAGCTCAATACACTTAGTTCCAACGTTTCTTCTCCAATTTTTTGTATCTCTTCCAAAAAATAGGATTGTTCGAGGTCCATAAAATAGGAATTTCTTGGCCATATGGGGTTCGTTTTTTTAAATCCTCGTTTAAATCGGTCCAATAAGTTGGCATAATATTCCCCGTTTATTGGTTTTCCCTTTTGAGGGTAATCGATGTGGTTTATTATCCCGCGTGCATCCCAAAAAACTGTTGCATCACCTTGATTGGCCACGATTACGTTTATGGTCAATTGAGAGCAAAACGCAGCACCCATCTTGCAGACAGCTTCTTAACTCAACTTATCTTAAAATCGCCAATCTCATCGTGGATTTTTTCGACATTTTTCGGGTGTATTGACCTCAATTGGCAGTTCAGCGTCATTTTACTTGTGCGACCAACAACGAAAGTCAGTAAACCCACTTTTTTTACCATTGAAATCGATGGTGCAGTCCGTCCCCATAGTATTTATCAAGCTTTTCCTGGTTTTGATTGACGGTTTTTTTTCGCTAAAATAATCGGTCATAAGCACTCGAAATTCACTTTTTCCATTTTTAAAAAATCAACGAGGTTGTATGTTTTGACAGCTGTTAACCGCAAAGTAAATGACGGAACTTGCTCAAAATTTGATAGTAGTCTATTAACAGGTGGCACTAATGGGAGCAGTGGTTGCATTTCATATAACTACGAGGGAAGTTCAAAAGTCACGGACTTATTGATCGCCCTAGTAACTGTAAAACTTTTTTGTGTTACTTGAGAATAAAGCATTGAGGCTTTGTTTATCAAATAATACCAAGTATTTTATGGATATATAACACTGCCTAAATGCTGTATTACCAAAAAAAGGCATAGTGAGAAGTACTAAATTGTACTAGTTACTTAACATTT
>CM037854.1:222090638-222117644 GCA_021234595.1 Delia radicum
CTTTGTTTTATCAAAATTAATACCTAATGTAATTTTATGGATATATAACAATGCCTAAATGCTGTATTACAAAAGAAAGGCATAGTGAGAAGTACTAAATTTGACTAGTTTACTTAACACATTTTGAGTACTCATTTTCAATGTTAAAAACAGTGTTTTCTTTAAAATAAATTTAAAAATTCATTAAAAAAAATTTATGACACCCAAGCACTTTTTAACAAGTACAATTTACAATTTAGTTGTCCTTAGAAAACACTAAAATTCTAGTAAAAATACCAGGCGACCAGAATTGGCAGCAGGGGTGTTTTTTTCTGAATTTTTCTTTATTTCAAAATTTTTTCACATACAGGGTAACTTATACATGACAGCCTAAAAGTGTGCAATTGTAGTGCTTTTAATATACTTTGGACGCTCTATAATAGTCACCCTTTAACGGACCACAAACAATTTACCTTAAACTTATTGGAACATTTTACTTACGTTTTGTACTAAAATTGTCTAGTTGGAGTAATTTGCAGTAAGTTAACATGCATATTGTACTGTTTTTAATCAGCGAATTTATTTCGTTAAAATTTTATATAAATCTAACACTTACTCGCATTTTTTTTAATGACTGACAAAATCAAAACTTTGCTAAAATACAGTACTGGAATTAAATTAAGCTAAATTCAAAATGGATTTAAAATATATAAGGTCCGCCATCTAACGTTTTTTTTTTCAACTAGTGCTTATTTCGTGAATGGTAACACTTAGCTCATGTCTGATTTGACAGATAATTAGTTTTATTCCTTCCGCTGAACGAATATGGTCCGTATGTTCGTTATCTTGTGAAAAAAGTGAAAGAAACTGGCATCCTCATGAGAAAGCCAAAAACAGTTGCGTACACCCGAGAATATTGCTTGCTGTGGCAGAAAAGTGTGCGTGAAGCGCCATCAACATCAATTCACAGTCGTTCTCAACAATTGAACATTTCGATGACATTATTGAGACGAATTTTGCATAAAGACCTTGGTATGATGCCATACAAAGTCCAATTGGTTCAGGAGTTCAAAAAAAAGAAGTTATTTGGCGGACCCTTTACATTTTGGATTTAGCTTTATTTAATTTCTGTATTTGCTGTTTAGCAGTATTTTAATTTTTCCTTCACATCATACATATTAGCGAAAAAGTGTTTAGATTTAGATAAAAATGTATATTTATTTAAATTAAAGTCAAATCATGGAATTTTTAACGAAATTAATCCAAAAATAAATCCGGGTTATTATCACTTTTTTAATTTTATTTATTGAGAACAAAAACTAATATATTAACCCCTTCGGCCCGGAAAAAAAAAAATATTGCATATATACCACTCCTAAGGATATATGTCCCATTCGCGTCGAAGTGGTTAATGACAAGAACTAAAAAATATGTTGATTTTTTACAATTTATTTTCTTCTGTTTAGTTTTAATATTTTTCTTGGATTTGTATACCAATTTATATACAATTTCTTATAATAGATTTTTTTTTTCATTTTATTGAAAGTATGTATTGTATTCTTTTTTTTTATCAAAAATTAAAGAAAAATATTTTGCAGATTTGTTTAAAAATTATTTTTATTAAATTAATAGGAATAGAAATAGTTTTTTTATAACTATTTTTTTTTATTTATTTATATGAAAGACTTAAGTTTTTTATTAACTAAAAAAAATAATAATTTAAAAATTGTAAACAATTTTCGTTTCGTTTAATGAAAGCTAACTAAAATGACTTAAAATGTTTATTAAAAATTAAAATAATATTTTTATGGTAAATATAATACAAAATTTAAAGATTCAATAAGATTCAATAAGAGTTAACCAAAAACAAAAAAAAAAAAACATTTTATTATTCACTATTTTATGAAGACTTAAAGTTTTTTTTACGGATTATGATTTTTAAAAAAATATGCTTTCAGTCAGTAAATTAAGAGGACATAAAACTTTTAATTCTTTTATGTAGATTGAAATGCCATAATATTTTAAAATTTTAATTTATATGGAAATCAATTCTGAAACAATTTTTCTTTTATCCATTTTAAATATGAAATTTTCTTTAAATTGCGTTTGACTATTTCGAAATTTTCCTTATACAAGTTTTGAGTTTTTTTTATTTTTTTTTAAAGAAATGTTAAAGATTCTTTAAGATTTATTCTTTTATTATAATTATTTTAATTTTTTACATCATTTTTGGATTTTTTTTTATTTTGTTTAAATTTTATTTTTTATCTAAGGCACTTTAAAATTAATGTAACTTTTTCAACACAATTTTATTATTAATAAAATTAAACCATAAAACTGTTTAAGATTGAATAGATATATAAATTAACTGAATAAATTTGCGCGTGTTTTATATTCAAGCTCTTTATAAAGTTCTCTATGGAATTCGTTGGAAATTGTTAATTTATTGCAATTTTAATGTGACAAAGTGGTTTTTTCCTTTGAGGAAAAACATGATAAATTGATTTTTATTTACAAATAAAACCGAATATTGACCAAAATAGCCCGTAAGGAAACCCCTTCCTGTCGCTTTCCAGGGGGGAAATCTCGGACATGGTGGCGGTGATAACCGGCCACTGTCTTATTGGCAGGCACGCTCGTAGGTTGGGGGTGTTATCGCCTGACTTCTGTAGGAGCTGCGGGACGAGGAGGAGGAGAGTATTGAGCACTTTCTCTGCTCATGTCCCGCGCTGGCGCTACGTAGGAGGGCCTCACTTGGATCGGCATTCTTTAACGATCTTGGGGATCTTTTAGGTGCTGGTATTCCGCACCTCCTTAGCTTCCTAAGAAGCTCTAACTGGTTCAACGGTGGAATCTGATCGGTAATCCGTGAGTCTCGTGGCATCACAACGGACCTCAGAGTCTAAGTGTGCTGGTGCTCACGAAGCCGGCTACCACTCCGACCTAACCTAACCTAACCCCTTTTTAAAATCTGAAAAATTATATAGTTTTAAAAGAAAAAACGCAATTTCATTTAAAATTTGATTATATTCTACAGAAACAAATGTTTCTGCCTAAATTTTTTTTCCGGAAATTTTATTAGACGCTACTATGAACCACCTAAATCTAGATTTAGGTGGGTTTTTAGTCGTTTAGGAAGATTTTAGGGGGTAACAATTTGTTAGGGGAATTTGGGGCCGTAAAAATCTGGGGCCGAATTATGGCATTCGTTATCGAGTTAAATCGTTCGAAATCGCCTTTTTTAATAAGAAACTACAACAATACTAATAATGAAAACACACCATTTTACATTTATTTTCAATCATGGACCAAACTACAGTGGGCCCTCGGTTAACGAACACAATTCGTTCCAGAAGCGTGGTCGTTATGCGAAACGTTCGTTAAGCAAAACCATTATTTCCATATATATCAGTGCAAAATAAAATAATGCGTTCCAAGTCGGAAAAAGTACACACTAACATATTTCAACATCAATATTTATTGAAAGTAATATAACATATATTTATCAACATTTTTAAGGAACTGAATATAGGACGAAATGAGACAATCTGCAATGAAAAAACGAAAAACTTACAAAAAAAAATAATTTTGTATGATACCTGGACGCATACCTAGTTCTTCTTTAACAAAAAACTGTCTAGAGTCGTTTGTTTTTGGCGACGCTTCAAAATTTGTTGAAAATGCGACACAGCATTATCATTGAATAAATCTGTTGCGCGTTTAGCCACTGTCTGATTGGGGTGATGCTTTTTAATGTTACGTTACACTTTCACAAAAAATAACAACACGTCTTGTTAATTGTATGAACACAAGTGATGCTAAAGCTAAACATAAATAGAGAAGTTTTATGCGCAATTCGGTAGTTCCCCTTTTTTAACAAAATCAAATAATGAACATGTACTATATGTTTGTATGTCTCAACATGTCTTCTTAATTGTATGAACACAAGTGATGCCAAAGCTGAACACCGACAGAAGTTTTTCGCGCAATTCGGTATTTCCCATTTTGCGTTGGTCGTTATACGAAACTTTGTTCGTTAAGCGAAACATTTTTTTTTTTTTAAATGTGTTCGTTGTGCGAAATGTTCGTTAAGCGAGGCGTTCGTTAACCGAGGGTCGACTGTACAACATTCCTGATCAAAAAATTTTCGTTTTAATATTTTATTTTCAGAAATAAAAAATTATTTTCGATCGGATAATTATGATTACGAATGCCGTAATTCGTAACCCTGATTTTGACTTCATAAAAATGAAATTTTCGGTTCGATTATTTTTCTTGTTAAATTTTTTGGCATAATTTTCACTTTTATTTTAGATTGTTGGTAAAATTTAAGTCACTTTACTGCGCTGTTAAAATAAAATTTCAGATTTTAACAAGGAAAACAGTAAAACTCGAACAAAATTAGTATTTTTTTAACATTTTGATTCAAAGAATTTGAAATAAAAACCAAAATATTTAGCAGATTTCGTTCTGTGGCGTACCCAATGGATATGTCAGAGAGGCTCAGAATGTGGAGGGAGTCGGAGTTTGGGGCCTATTGGGCCAGTTCGCCTGGGCAGCGACAGGCGAGGCTGTTTATATCTCTCTCTGGGGAGAGGTCGCGGAAACTCTTGTCTATGACGAGGGGCGAAGTAAGGACCGTGACGGGTTACCTCACGGGACACTGTGGCCTAAGGTATCAATTGTACAAGATGGGACGATCCTCTACGGATACGTGCAGGTTTTGTGAATTGGAACCCGAGACCTCAGAGCATGTTCTCTGCAAATGTCCAAGGCTCTCCGACAGGAGGGTGCGTTATTTTAGTGGTCGAATAGTGACGCCATCGGACGTTTGGAACTGTTTACCTGGTAGGATAGTTGGGAGCCTGAACCTATAGGGTGTATTCGCTGGCAGCACAAAATACCAACTTCTGGTCGCGGTGCATAGTGCCACTTTAGTCTAATCTAATAGCAGATTTTAGGAAACATAATTTTTAGGGAGACTTTTTTGGTAGTAGATAATTCTAGGGGTTTTTTTGAACAATTTGGGGGAATTTGTAAAAATAGATTTGGCAACACTGTCTATGAACAACATTTTTAAGGTTATGTTACAAAATGTATAAAAATCTCCATAAATGTATTTTAACATTTTTACTCGTCTTTGGAAACTATAAAATAATTTTACTGATTTTTAGAATAGAAATGACAAAATTATTTAATAAAAACTGCATCTCCGGTACGAATAATATCATTTTTTATGAGTAAGAAATTTTCTTAGTAAGGCTGTAAAGCATTTCGTAATTATATAGAATTTTCGTAAGGCTGTAAAGCATTTCGTATTATTATTAAAACAAAAATTTTAAAAAATAAAAATAATCGTTTTCGGATTATCATTTAAGTCGACTACATTTATTAAAAATTCCATTTAGATTGAAATTGATAAAACATTTTTAAAACGGCGAATTTAACAAAAAATTTTTTTTTTTTTGTAATATGTAAACACATACTGGCCTGTGATGAAAAACGTTCGATTATGCAAAATCATACAAACTTTAGAATAAATTAATTTCCAACTTAAATTCCATAGGTGGACTTTACAAAAAGCCTGATGTTTTGTAATTTCTAAACTGTGATAAGCTACAAATACTTGGCTAATCAAAGACGTATTAAACTCAAATTAAATTTTATATTTGTTTTTTTTAGTTAAGACTTCTGAGCTCGGGTTTTAAATCCTCTATTATGTCTAAGTTTAGAGTCTATTGTTAATGTTTTTTTTTTTTTTTTTTTGGAATTATTTATTACAATAAAACTGCTGGAACAAATACTATTTCTAAGGGATTATTGTATAGGAAGTTTTTTATTTCTCTATTTTGTTTCTTTAATATGTAATTTTTTAGGTCTCATAGTTTAAATTTTTGTTTAATAAATATTGTTAAACATTTATGTGAAAATTCTTTAGAGTTGACATTTATTTCAAGATTAATATTTTTAAATTAATGTAGATTTTAGTTTTATAGATTTTTAAAGTTTAATTTTATTATTTTTTTTTGTTTGTAAATTTTATGCAAAAAACTAGGAAACTAAATTAAAACAGGGGAATATTTTTAAAAATTTGGAATTGCTTGTACAAAAAAAGGAAGTTAAAATTTTTAAAAAAGCTTTTAAGTCTTCTAGATTTTCTTTTTTTTTTTTTTTGTTAATAAAGGTTTAGATTTATTAAAAAAGTTAAGAATTTTATAATAAGAAAATTTATTTAAAATTAAAAACCTACCACCAGAAAGTGTTTTTGTTGTTATTTTATTTATTTACAAAGTATTTTTAATACTATAAATTTTAATGACAGCTATTTAGTTATTATAATTACTAAGTTTTTATATTATATACTACACATGTGCAAGGTTTTTGTTTAATATTAACTTACTTTTACAAATATTTTTAAAGTCTAAGTACTTAAAATTATTTGAATTTATTTGTTTAATTTTTTTTTTTTTAATGTTTAAAATTAAACAATTACTAGTACAAATATCACGGTTTTACATCTTAAAATCGTAATTTAATTATGTTTTTTTTTTTATTAATAAGAAATGTTTTTTAATTTATTGTGAGAAAAAGAAAAGATTAACTAAAACAGGAGAATTCACTAAAAGCAGTTAAAAATTACAGAGAAAATAAAAAAAAAATTGAAAAAGAATTAATTTTAATTTAAAAATTAAAATTAAAGTAATTTTATTTAAAAATTCATATTTTATTATAATACAAAACACTTTTAAACTGAAACTGATTATTTTTAAAATATAAAATTCATTTCAGTAATTTTCAAAGTTAATTTCTTTTATAAAATTAAATCATTCAAATTTTATCAACATTGAAACTCAATTGTTTATTTAAAATTACTTTAATTTTAAATTAAAAATCAATATTAACATTATATTTTCTTTAAAAAATAATTACCATTACAATTTTACTGCAGAAACTATAATATTTTTTTTTTTTACTTTTTTTTTTAAAATAAAAATTGTTTTAAGTTTTGAATAATATAATTCCTTTTCCATATTTAAAGCAAAGGAACATTGTCTGGTCATTATAAAAAAATTATATCGCACTTGATCAACAAGAGGGTATTAACTCAAAATTTTTAAAATATCACTTTTTTCAAGAAATCAACTAACAACATCAATATCTATCTATTGTAAAAATTTCAACGTATTCCGATTACTCTTTCATCTCGAAAACCATTTTTGAGGACCATTTTCATGATAATGTAGTGATTACCTTTATTTCAACAAAAAATATTATTTCGAGTTAATACAAAAGTTCAAATAGAAATGAATCGTATATTTTCATAAAAAAGGTATTATTTTGATTTGAGCCTTTATTTATGTTAAAAATAATCAAACTGTTTTATTTATATTTGGTTGTATTTTGAGTTGATACTGTTTTGTTGATAAAATTTGTTTTATTCTATAAATTTAAATCGATAAAATTTCAAAAAAATGGTATTAACTCAAAAAATTGATTTTTTTTTTTTTGCAATGAGTGGTAAAATTTAAAACAAAAACAATGTATATATATTTTTAAATGGAATTTGCTTATTATGATATGTTTGAATTTTTAAATTCTGTTAAAATGTGGCCATAAACAGTTTTTTGACTCTACTGAAAATTTTAAAATTTTGAGTTAATACCCTCTTGTTGATCAAGTGCGATATATTCTCAGAAAAAAAAAATAACTTTAAAGTAATTAAGAAAAAGTCTTTATACTTTTACTTTAAACTTTTTAAAAAATGTAATGAAATATCAAAATGCGTGATGTAAGTTTATTGCTTTATAAAAAAAGTTTTGAATTCTAGGCTAGTTTTTATAGTCTGCACTTAAGCTTTTGTTACTAACCCTTAGGTACCAGATTTTTTAAATAATTTTGACCATTTATAAGGTTTTAAAAACCCCAATTGATTTTATTATATATAAAAAAATTGGCTTTTAAATTTTAGTAAAACTTTAATGTTGAATATAAAAATTAGCCTTAGTTTTAAAATACTTCTATAGTAATGATTTTTTTTTTAAGTTTTTAGTAGTTTAAACGAAGTCTTTGTTGTATATTAGTGATGTTTTGTAAAATTATAAAAGAAATGCATTACATTTTTTTCTATAGAGAATAATACATAAATAGTTTAAAAAGAAAACACAATCACACGTAAAGGGGGCTTAACAATAGTAAAACTAAACACAATATTTATTAAAAAAAAAAATATAAATATACTTTTGAGCATTTTCATTTTATTTTAACGACTTATTTTTTAATGTTAAACGATTTTGATAAAATTTGTTTGGCAGTGAATGCATATTTCTAAAATGATTTTTTTAATTTTGAAAAGTGTGGCAACGCTGATGCTTGGAAATATTGAAAAATGAGTGGTTGGGACATCATTCAAAAGGCGATGATAACTTTTGAAAAAACTCGTTTTGCATAGTAGTAGTTAAAATTCCTGGTGACATACTACCGATTAGAGATATTTCAAAAAGTCGTCGAGATTCCACCTTAAAATTTTCAGGGTGTTTAGAACACGCCTTTAGCTTTTGGGCAAAACAAAATATAAAACAAATTCAGAGGTTTTTTTAAAAAAATAATTTTAATTTTTTTTATACAAACATATTTTAACCGCTTAACTGATTTTGCGGCATATGCTGCGGCAGTCAAAAGAAACTTAATAGCTAACTTTACACAAATTTATATTTAAAATTTGGTGATTTTAATTGTTATACAGTAAAACTCGCTTAAGACGAATCCTCGGTTAAGACGAATCCTCGGTTAATACGAACTAATTTAAAAGTCCCGACGTTTTGGCAACAATTTTCATATAAAATACATCTTTTAGTACGGACTCGGTTAATACGAACCCTTGGTTATTACGAAATGTTTTAAGCATTCCCAAAAACTCGTTTTCATACAAATTACCATGTTTAGTACACTCTTTATCCGTTTTATGGGATAGACCTAGTATGAATTCCATATCCGTAATGACTTTCTAGATATAGATGCTAATGTTTTGACATCACATACATTATCAGATTAAGTAAAATTGGAAATTTTTAATCCTCCCGATGTTGAAAATTTGTCAAGTGATGAAGAAGTCGATATAGAGGATTCAGTACCTAATATGCAAACGGTACACAATAGCTTAATAAACATACAAAAAAATTTATTCGAACAAAATCGTATGCCGAAGAAGCTGGTAATAAAAAAACTTATAACGAATGAAATCTTTAATTCAGTCATTCAGAAAAAAATAACAGCTTTTTTTTTTTTAAATTAAGAATTTTAATTGAATTTTTAATTGTAAATGCATGAAATGCTAATTTTATCTTTTATTTATGTAAAAATCTGAATAATCTTGTTTTTGTTTTAATAAATACATATTTTTTATCGTTAAAAAAAAAAACCGCTTAATGCGAACCTCGCTTAAGACGAACTAATTTTTTTGATCCCTCGGAGTTCGTCTTAGCCGGGTTTTACTGTACTATGTTTTTCATTTGAGACTTTACTTTTTTGTTTTGTGGACTTTTACTTTATTTATAAAGTTACGGGCTTTTGGCCTAATTTGGCCCAATTTTGTGATATTTTAAAGCTTCAGGGTTGCCACAATTTTCAAAATAAAAAAATTGTTTTAGAAATATGCGTTCATGTACCAAACACACTCATCAAATTTTGTCATTCAAATAAAATTAAAATGCTCTCTTGTTAAATTATGTCGAATTAATAAATTTCACATTAATTGAATTTTTTTTTTTAATTTAATTTATATATTTTTCATTTTATTTTAAGTATGAGAAACATTTCTGTGAATAGCCTAGTTTTTCCCTCAGATACTAATATACATACTAACCAAAAAAAAGCACATGGATTTATATACCATTTGAGGTTATGTTACAAAAATTAATTTAAATCTTTCATAGTGATTCACAAATATAAACAAATACACAATTTTCAGTCTAGAAACTATATTAACTTTATAATTTTTGATTTTTTTTTGCAATTATCAAATTTTACCTGTCCTAGGCGTATAGTCCGTAAAAAATATAGAGGAACGCAATTTTAAAAATGTTAAGTTTTCTTCGATCTTCTTTTATTTTATTCTTCTCAGTTTAAACGAGCTTAAGATAATTTATTTATTAATTATTTATTTCCAATATTTCGTCTGCACATTGGCTGACTTCTTCAGGGAACAAATATTACAATTTGAAAAACTAGTTTTAATAATTAAAAACTTATATACATATACATATAACTTATATACATGTATGTATATAAGTTTTTAATTATTAAAACTAGTTTTTCAAATTGTAATATTTGTTCCCTGAAGAAGTCACCCAATGTGTAATATTTGTTCCTTGAAGAAGTCACCCAATGTGGATACGAAATATTAGAAATAAATAATTAATAATAAATTATCTTAAGCTCATTTAAACTAAGAAGGAAGGCAATTTTTAAAAAAGTTAACGCATAAAGTTAGGCACAATTTTTTTTAGTTTAATTAAAGTAAATTTTACTTTAAAGTAATTAGACTATTACCATGACTACACACAGAGAAATAAAGTGCCAACCGAATTGAAAAGTGTATATTAATGGTAACAACTTATAAATTCAGTTAATGCAACGATATTTACGTTAGATTTCTGAATATTGTGGGCGTTGCTAACTAAAATTCAGTTGAAGTAACCGAACTTTGTTATGAAAACTAATGTAAAGTTGTGCCAACCGTCTGAAATTCCTAATAACCGAATTTGAGTCGTAGTAGTCGAATTTCAGTTGGCAAATAGCTAAATTTTTTTCTGTGTGTACGATTTTAAAGGACACACAAGTTTTAAAATTTGACGTGCTTTGCGGATTTTGATAAAAGAAGAAGTTGCGCAATATGGGTATAAAAATTCGCAAAACAACGAGCACATTACCTAAAAAGTAAGGAATGCTTCCGGGATTTTAGGAATACAATTAAACATTAATTTAACAAACAAGAGTACAATGAAATATTTTTTATACTACAACCAAAATCTAGAAGTTTGTAAAAGCGTTTAGTTTTTGATTTAAAATTTATATGGGATTTGATAAATTGCAAATAGTCTCCAAAAAATACTAATTTTTGGCTATAGTATAAATTAAGTATTAACACGTTCGCCACTCAGCGTCACATATATGTGACGTGGGTGTTTTCAAAAAAACTCATGTCACATATATGTGTCGCATAGTTATTAAAATGTTTTAAGCTTTTATTTCACGAAAGTTTGTAGGAAGTAATTTTCTTGTATGTTTAAGTCTCTGGCTAGGTGTCAGATATATATATGAGTGCTGCGGTTTGTGCATACGCTATTTTTTTTTGTTCGTGAGTTTTTTTTTTGAAAGTTCGAAAAATTGGTGAGTGGCGAACGTGTTAAATAAAAAAAAAACAATTTAAATAACAAGTGTATGGCTTTAACTATAAATTTTGCTATGCTCTCCTAAACATATGATTGAAATTTTCTTTGATTTTTAAAGAACACATTATGAAAATTTACACAAAATACATTTAAAATAATTGGCTTTGTTATAAATTTTACTTTCAATTGAAATTGTTAACTTAAATTTTAAAATAGCTTCGAAGTCTTATCTTTTTTTTTAATTTAAAATATTTGCAAATATTTTTAAATTAAAATTTCAATTTCGAGTGAGAGTAAAATTTATTTCATTACCAAATTAAAAAAAAATCTTTTAAATAAATAATAAATAAAATAAACTAATAAACAAACAAAAATATAATTAAAACAAAAAATTGCTTTCAAAGCTGTATTGTTTAATCTTAAGTTTTTTGAGTTTTAATATTTTTTCTAAATTGAAATCAAATCCTTTCAAATATTTTTCTTTCTTTTATGCATTTTTTTTTTTTTTCTGATTTAAAAGGTTTTTTTTTTAAACCTTGATTTTTTATAAAAATATGTGTTGAGATTTTAATCTAGATTCTTTGTTTTTTGTATGTTTTTTTTTAGAATTTTATAAATTTTTTTCAATATTTTTTATATTTTTCCATTAAATTACATTATAGTCTTTTTTGTGTTAAATTTTGTTTTAAAAATAATTTACTTTTTTTTTATCCCGTAAAGAATGAAATTTTTTTTATGGTGGCAATTTTAAATTTAAGCTTAAAATATAATAAAACTTTTAATAATTTAAATAATTAATAACTTTAAATTTTGAGTATTGGTTTTAAAAACGCGAAAACTTTATTTAGAAATTAACAAAATTTTATTTTTAGAAAATGTTAAATTTTTGTTTTTGATTTTTTTTTTTTTTTAAGTTTTATTATAGTCTAAGCTTTATTTTTTAAAATTTTGTTATTTTCTTTCAAAAGAATTGCCATAAATTATAGAAAAAGCCCTGATTGTTTCCACCATGAAAAACTCATATCTGGCAGGGATAAACAACGCGTCCAAAAATTACAATTAGCATGAAAAGTTTTTCAACTTTTATGCTTAATTAACCACTATACGGCACAGCCATTTCGCGTGCCATACATAATTTTCAATTCCGGATAAATAATTTTACGTATTAATTGATTTGTCTTACCCGCCAACATGGCACGACGATTATCTTTTCTCAATACTTTAATGCCTGGCTTATGAACCAGGAAAGCATTATCCAATATATGGAATTCATAATCTAAAACACATAAAGCATATCCCTAAAAGAAATGTAAAAAAGATTTTTAAATGTTGAAAATTATACAAAAGTAAAAAAGTACCTGGGTCATTTTATCACTTTTACCCTCCCAACTTAATCGTTCATCATAGTGTGGCTCTGCATTGGTTCCTATATATATGGGTTCCCAATGTACAAAATAGCCCGTTCGTTTTCCAATATGGAAGACACTTAATTCGTCTGTTTCGTTGGCCGTCATCCATTCTTTAGATTTTGGTACACCATGACAGCTAGCACATACTCGTTTGTGAAAGGGTATGGCTTTTCCCGAGCGCAGGAACTCTTGTAATTCAGTTTTATCACGTGGCACTATACTACTTTCATCCACTTCAAAAATGGATAGAGGGAAAACACTAAAAGAAAGGGATAATAATTTGATATAAATACAAACTTGAAATAGAATTAGGAAATTTTATTTGATTTGAAATATATTTTTTTTAAAATGAAAGGATTCCGAGTAAATTGAAATCAATTTGTAGCAATGGCAAAACTATAATTGTTTTAAAATAGCTAATTTTCTAAATCCCTTTATTCTTTTTTTATAACTCATTCCTAGTTGATTTCCTAGTCGATTTGTATGGAGGCAAAAAAATCGCTCAACGTTCAAGGAAAATCGTATTCTAGGGATCAAAATAAGAAACTTTGCCGAAGGAACCATACCTCTAAAACGAATTCTGATGTCCCGACTTTTGACCCGTAGGGTCAAATTTTGAAAAATCCCACTTTGACGCATTTAGAGTGCCCCAATCGAATCCAACCCAATGGAATATAATTTATACATTCATCTGCTAGAGCGTCTTCCGGAGAAGAAATAGAGACCCTAATCTTGAAAAGACTCCTAATAATTTCTGAAATATCTGTATCCCGAGATTTGTACATTTTGCTATAAAAACACGGCTAAAAAGGACCTCTTTCAACTTACATTTTAACCCCTTAACGGTCACCTAGAATGATGATTTATGCATTAATCTGCTAGCGCGTCTCCCGGAGAAGAAGTATCTCCCATAATCTTGGAGAGATTCCTCCTACTTTTTGAAATATCAAAGTGGGCTTTTTCAAAATTTGATCCTAAGGGTCAAAAGTCGGGACATTAAAATTCGTTTTAGAGGTATGGTTCCTTCGGCAAAGTTTCTTATTTTGATCCCTAGAATACGATTTTCATTGAACGTTGAGCGATTTTTAAATCGAACCGCCCTACTAATCATAGTTAATTTTATAGTCCAATTTTAGTTAACTTTTTTGTGTAGAAGTTTTCCTATCGATATTCATGTTATATTGCTAATTTCTATATCGACTTCAGATTCTTGTTAGAGGTCCTCAAATTAGAAAGAAGAAAACTTACATATGTGCCGTTTCCTCTTCTGCTCACCAAAACTTTTTGTCCTTTAAAATTTATTTTTAAAATCTTCTTTTACCACTAAAACATTGGCATATCCAAAAATCCTTTGTTTGGTTTTGTTCTGGTACTTAAATGAAAACTACGTGCCGAATTTAGTACACTTGGATTACTATCGCGGGAAATAGAAGGATACAGGACAAAAGTTTCCCTGAAAGTGTCTACAGCTAAAGTAGAAACAACACAGACTCAGCCATCTGAGAAGAAGATATCGAGCCCTAAAAAGACATAACCGCTACGATTTTCGATTTTTGATGAAAATCCTTTATTTTACGATAATTTTCGCCATTTCCCAAAATTTTAAAACTTTAGGAAGTATTATTACGAATTTCAGCAAAAACAGTGGGCGCTGTGGTTCAATGGTTAGCGCGTTGGACTGTTACACAAATGGTCCAGGGTTCGATTCATGGTGACGGCAACATCAATTAAGTAAAATAATAGTATGAGTTTTCTATCCCTCATACGTATCGCAGCTCCCACCTTCGGTGTTTCCATAGCACTTAACGCCACCGAAGTAAAATAATGAATGAGGGCTATGAACCAAAAAGCTTCATTTAGTTCGCCAACTCTACATCAGGTGGCGAGCAACAACTGTTCTAAGACTTATCATCTCGCGCAATTACAGTGTTGCCATGTTTAAAGCCCTTCCTTCATCTTTCCCCAACTTTCATCTCTCCACTATCCAATTTTCAAAGAAAGCAACACATTAATAAATAGGAAGAATTTCCTGAGTGTTGCTTCTCTTTAAAAAATAACTCAAAATCTTGGACACGCTTGAGTATGTATTATGCAGCGTTGGATTCACAATTCAAAAGACTTTAATTGACCAAATAAGAAATAACACAGAAAATAAAAAATGGGTCAGATTAACCCTCTTATTTAACCCCTAAAAGTGAGATTTGGCAGCCAAAAAATTTAAACTTCATTGCAATCGGATAAACCAAAGACAAATTAAAAACGATTCTCCTGTTAAATTACGATTTTGGCGCTTACTACTTTTTGGGGATAGGGATCGATATATCAATAAATAGTCTAATCGATAGTCTCGCGACTTTTTGAGGGGATCCAATGAATCCACAAGGAAACTCTCTCAGGTGAGAATACTTTTTTTATTCTATTTATTAATAGTCATATAATTACAAAATATTTCCTATTACCCTAACCGAGCACTAGCTACTATGGCTTTCGGAGCGTTGTAGCGAAAACAGACCAGTGCCTCTGGTGGGCATCGAACCCACGACCCCCGCACTGATAAGCCAGCACGTTACCAACTAGCCTACCGGGGCGCACAAATAGCCAACATTTTGGTAAGTGGCAGGAGACAAAATTATGGCCAGTTTTAATACCTGAAACGTGAGAGTTGGCCTAAAAAAATACGGGTCTGCTCATATTTTTATCTCTATCACACATCCAAATTTTAGAAAAATCCGAATTCACACTTGTGAGGGAAATCGCAATTACATAACACATTATAACTGATACACGAAATGAGGGGCTAATAGAAAATAAGGGATCCAAATTTGTATGCCATAACTATAATTAGAATTCAGATCACAACTATTAAGAGGAACTTTAAATAGCTTCGGCAGAAAATGTATGGTTGCCAACTTAATATATATTTGCAAAATTTTGTTGAACTTACCGTGGTGATTTCCTTTGTAAGTATGGCTCATTACGTGCAATCATTTCTAAGAATTTTTTCACCAAACCCGGATTCGGATACAACTCAATATCAGATGCTAAAATAAAGTGTGTTATGGCAGAATCACGTGCAATATTACGTCCTACATTACAGGATATAATAGTTTCTTTTGTGTTTTATATAAATGGCCCGATGTAACGTTGACATAGGGAGCTGGCAGCGAACAATTATAGCCCATTTTTAAAGCATCACTAGACTTGGGTATAGATTTCGGGATATGTTTGGTACTAAAGTAAACATGAAATGTGGCAAACATGCGCACTAGATTACTCTCAGGTAAACAGTCTCTTAAATATTTGATGGCGTCTAAAGTGGGTTGGAAGTCAGTACCGGGAGCATGCATAGCTATGCTAACAGGAGCATTCCATCTAAGGGGGTGGTACAAAAAAAAACAAAGAAGTGTTTTTATTTAAATTTCAAACTACACCTTTTGCAGCTGTAATACAGAAAATATCCATTGGAATTCAGAAAATATCAATAGAAATTCAGAAATTTCATTTGAGATTCCGAAAACATTAATTGAACATCAGAATTTCCATTTGAAATTTAGAAAACATCAATTGGAATTCTGATTTTCAAGTTGCAATTTAGAAAATTTGACATTTAGAAAATAAAATTTAAAATTCAGAAATTATTAATTGAAATTCAGAAAATATTGTATGGAATTCAGAATGCACTAAACATGTTAATTGGAATTCAGAAAACTTCAATTGGTATTTAGAAAATAGCAATTGAAAATCAGAAAACATCATTTGAAATTCTGAAAATATTAATTGAAATAAAATGTTTTCTGAATTTCAATTGATATTTTCTGAATATATATTTTGTTTTTTTCTGAATATAAATCGTTATCATTTGAAATTCAGAAAATATCATTTGAAATTCTGAAAATATTAATTGAAATAAAATGTTTTCTGAATTTCAATTGATATTTTCTGAATATATATTGTTATTTTCTGAATATAAATCGTTATTTTCTGAATTACAATTAATGAGTTTCTGAATTTTAATTGATATTTTCAGAATTTCAAATGATGTTTTCTGAATTTCAATTGATATTTTCTGAATTAGAAAATCTGATTTTCAATTGACATTTTCTGAATTTCAAACGGAAATTCTAAATTTCAATTGATATTTTCTGAATTTAACATGGATATTCTGAATTTTAATTAATGTTTTCTGAATGTCAAATGGAAACTGGAAATTTCAATTGATATTTTCTGAATTTCAAACGGAAATTCTAAATTTCAATTGATATTTTCTGAATTTAACATGGATATTCTGAATTTTAATTAATGTTTTCTGAATAACAAATGGAAACTGGAAATTTCAATTGATATTTTCTGAATTTCACACGGAAATTCTAAATTTCAATTGATATTTTCTGAATTTAACATGGATATTCTGGATTTTAATTAATGTTTTCTGAATGTCAAATGGAAATTTCAACTGATATTTTCTGAATTTCAAATGTAAATTCTAAAATTTAATTGATATTTTCTGAATTTTAAATGGAAATGCTGAATTTAAATTTAAATTTTCTGAATTACAACTGCATATGGTGCAGTGTAAACGGCAAAACAAAATAAAATTGAAAACTTTTATTTGTATTTAGTACAAACCTTTCTAATAATGGTATTAGATTATCTAAAAATGAATAGTCTGCATGAGTGGTATATGTTATAGATGCATGGCACTTAAGTTCTCCATGTTCGGCACGTACATAATTTTTCAATACCCAAAAATCTCCTCTTTGTAGGGTTTCTGACTCAAAGGGTTTATCATAACATTTTAAAATGCTACGTAAACGTTCATCAAAGTCTTTTTCATCACCAGTGACTATATAACTGCCACTGGTATCAGTATTGGAATTATTAATATAAGTATTACCGCCCGGGGCAATATTACCAATAACAGCCGCTGGATCTCCTATATTTGGATCCATTTCGGGTGCTTCGGCATCTTTTAAAGCGGGAGGTTGTTGTAAATCTGATGAAGCACCACCCACCACCACTATCACTAGGAGCTGGTGGTGGCTGTACTGCGGCTGGTGATGCCGGTGCCTTTTCATCTTCTTTATAAGCTATTAATTGTTCCTGAAAGTGGGAATCAATTTAAAGTTATAAATTACAAATTTATGGTCCTTCGAACTTACACTTTTCCCTAAAGGTTCTCTGACCATACCCAGCTGCTGTTGTGTTGCTGGCTGTTGCTGCTCTGGTATAAACAATTGCGATCCTGTTGTAAACGTATATCTATTACCAATCATTACATGACTGCATATGTATAAAATCACAGCAATATTTATAAGGATACTGCATCGAAGCAGCCAATTACGTCGCGTAAACATTTTCTGTCCTAATGGTTCAAAACGCATTTTAAATGCGTTTTCTTTTGTCGTTGTTGTGGAATTTAATTTATTGTAAGTAATTTTGAAGCTGTTATTTTTCTACAACTCCTTCGTTAAATATGTGTTTGGGGTATTAGTTTGGAAAATGTTTCCAAAACGGTTATAGGGAATTGTTAAATAAATCAGGAACTAAAATGAGAAAGAAAGTAAAATTAATTTAGATTTTGTTTCAAAACGAATTTATTAATTTCTATAGAAAACAATTTAAGGGCTTATTGCAAAAACTTGATAAGCCACTTTTTATTTTTAGTTTAATTTCGCCGTTTAAAGGTTGAAAAATGCAAATAATATGATTTTTGCAGGACTTTTTTACTTTAGGCACTTGTAAATAGTGCTTAAGCAAGATATCTATCAAATATTAATCAATGGATGTCTAGAAAACAGCGAAAATCTATAAAATAATAAATGTGGCTTATCAAGTTTTTACAATAAGCTCTTCAATTCATGAACAAGCATTTTTAAAAACTCAACTATTGTTTTTTTTTAATAACTAACAAAAATTAACTGCCAAAATACTTTAATTGTAGTGGTTTATTTTAATACTAAAATAACTGATTCAAGGCTCTATGCAATAAGTAGTAGTAGTATTAGAAGGACTCACAGGATTTTATGAGGATTCCTCCAAAGGACATTGTCTTAACTTTTAAACTAATAGACGGATTTTTATGAAATTTTGCAGAAAGAAGACATTAAGTATTAATAGCAAAACGTTGAAGTTTGAACAATATAAATTGAAGTTTAGATACTTTTTCGCCTAATTTCACTTTTTGCAAAAAGCGAAAATCGCGATATCTTCTTAAATAGGAGCAAAAAAAAAATATTTTTTCGAGTGTGGTTATATCTTGGTAAGAGAAATATTTTTTGTCCAAAACTTCTCTTTTATATGCTTTAGTTTCCAAAATGCACCCTAAAATATTTTGGCTCTTATCGCCTAAATAAGGCAACGATAAACAATTTGGTTGGAGAACTTATTATTTGTTTTTCGAGTGGAGCATATGGTATGAATTTCATTGCAAAACATTGTTTGCCAGTTAGAGGGTTAACTCATTTTTGACAGTGTTTCTTTTTCGACCCATTACTTTTAAACGGCTATATATTTTTACTGGAAAAAGATAATTAAGTTATTTAAAAACTTTGAAATTGTTTAACTTCTTTACCTAAAATCGTGAACAAAACTTGTATAAAATTGTTATCCAGAGTTGCCAAATAAAATGTTGACCTTTTATGATGGAACTTTTTTCAAAAATGATTTAAAAATATAAAAAAGCCTAATATTTTAGATTATGTTGATGAAAAAAATATGAAAATGTATACCTGTGCTAGAAATTAGTTCATCGATTGTATATAATTTTTTGAAACTTCTCTGACCAATCAATCTATGAACTTTTCAAATACACAAAGTCTAAAATATTCAAAAATGTATTCCGTTTTCAACCAAAACATAAATAATGGATGTTTTTTTTATTAAAATACTACTAAACTTATAAAAATTATATAGTCAGGGTTGTCATATGGCATAAAAACCATTTTCTTTTTTTCAAGCAAATTTTAAAATTCATTTAACTTCAAAAATAAATGTTAACGTATTGTTGAATAAAGATGTGTTCACAAAATTATACAAAATTCAAATTTTTCAAACATCTTTAACCGTCCAGGATTTATATGCTGACAAAGTTTCAAACTTTGGTTGCCAATATT
Organism: Delia radicum; assembly: GCA_021234595.1. NCBI lineage: Eukaryota > Metazoa > Arthropoda > Insecta > Diptera > Anthomyiidae > Delia > Delia radicum. The sequence goes on from CM037854.1 coordinate 222,110,529, forward strand.
TACACTAGAGGGCGCTTTAAGACAAAAATTACTTAATGAAGCATAATTCTATATATCTGGAAAGTTTGGTTGAAAAATGTCTATTGGATTTATGACGTGTCATTAATGAGTTAATACTTTTGTTTAAGACGGGAATATTTATATATCTTTTTTTTACCTCATAAATACTTTTTATTTCAATTTACTACACCAAAAGCTTTAAGCTTTTTTTTGAATTGAATTTCAAAAATATATAAGTTTTAATAAAAAAATATTCAATTAAATTTACATAAATGTAGTTTATTAATAAAAACAAAAACATTTAAATGATTATAAAACATAAATATAACATTTCGGTTATTAAGACACACCTGGTACCAGTCCAGCCAGGCATAGAGCAAAAAATTAAAATTCCAGTAGTTTTTGAAAATCATTTACTTTTTAGTAAAGAAATTCATAATGCCAGCTTGTTTAGTTTTAGCAGCAGGATTAGCAGAAGTTTTTGAATCCTTAGCGGCTGATGATGGCGAAATCTTCTTCGAGCCCTTTGGTGAAGCTTTCATGGTTACCGGCGGAGATTTTAAAGTTTTTTTGGTAGTTGAGGATTTTGGCTTTTGTTTAGATTTTTTGGTTATAACAAAACCATCATCATCTAAATAGGTCTCATCTTGTTGGGGTGCTGTTGATTCTTCTACATCAACAACTTCTTCTTTTGGACTTTTAATATCCAATTTTTCATGTTTAATTGCTGGTGTATCATCTTCCTCATCATCAGAATCTAAAATACGTCTTCTTTTTGAAGTGGTAGGCTTTGTTTTAGTGTCTTCATCCTCATCATCATCATCACCTCCACCCATTTCTACATCTGAGGATATTATGTCTCGTTTCAAAGCTTCTAGTTTTTCTTCTTCATCGGAGGAGGCAACCTCTTCTGGCTCTTCATCTTCATCAGCAAAAGTTGTACCGATGTGTTGGCAGCTGGCTTTTTTAAGAGATTCTGTAGTGGATTTTGGTTTCTCTGCTTGTTTTTTAAAGAACTCTTGCAGTTTTTTAGGAGTAGGAGGTTTAACAACAGCTGCTGGTTTTTTATCTTTAGTATCATCAACCGGTTTTTTAGTCGACGAAGCTGGTCCAAAGAAATTATTAATACCTTTTTTAGAAGCCACTGGCTTTTCTTTAGATTTTTTCGTTTCAGTAGGAGAAATTTCTTTTTTAGGTGATTTCTTTGTGGTGATATTTTCCGATTTTGGTGAAAATTTTTTCGAGGTTTGGGGTGTTTCTTTATTAGCTTTTGAAGTACCATTTTCTACTATAGGTTTCTTAGGTTCTTGTTTAATTTCTTTCTTTTCTACCGCAGCTGTTGTTGCTGTAGCTGCTGCTCCATTTGCAGCTTTAGTTGCCTGTCTTGCTTTTAGTTTAACTCCTTCTTCTACACTCATCGGTTTAAATATAGGAGCTGCGGATTTGGCACCACCTGCCACTTCTACTGAATATAGTGAAGATTCTGCATTCTGTAATTTGTTTAGCCATTCTTTTAATTTTTGTTCCTCTACTACTTTAAAAATTTCCTTTCTATGTTCACCCTCTTGTAATCCATGCACTATATAACGCTTTTCATATTTTAATTTTTGTGTATTTTCCTGTTCCTTTAAATAATCTACCAAAACTTGGTTGACTTCCTCATATGGCACCTTGTAATCATCTAATAATTCGGTAATTAACACTCGGCGGTCAAAGTTGATTAAACAATTAGATAAATCTTCTTTCAGTTTACTGGAACCCATTATTGTTGAAATGAATAATATATTTTGTAAAAAATATTATTTAAATTTACAAAAATTTCACAAGAAAAATCTATGGGAATGTTGAAGCAATTGATTTTTTTGCACTGTTTCTCTCATACGTTTATGACGTTTGACGCAAAAAAAAAAATCGGCCAAAATTCCGCCAAAAAATTTTCTTGATATCGTAGATGCAAGTCGATTCAAAAACTTCGGCGGCGGCAGCTGAGTAAAAAATGACCGTTGGTGGTGCAAAGACGGCTGAGAAGGATGTATTTATTTAAAAAAATCTTAATTATTATATTTCAAGGTTGGCAACCGAAACGAATATCGCTTTTTTTGTATTGGTATCGGTATTTCATTCGCATCGTTATAACCGATACCGAAATATCAATACCGGTATAATTGAAAGACTGCACTTCACAATTAATTATGTGTTGTTGTTAAAAACACAATGTTGCCAAAGCAAAATAAAAATTGAAATTCCTGCGTTAAGTAAGTAAAACAACATTTTATTAACAAAAACTTCATTATTTTGCAATTTTCCATATTTTGTATTAAAAAAAATTATATTTTAAAAAATTAACTTTTTTTCCAAACCGATTCAATACCGGAACAATAACGGTATAAAGGGCAACGGTAACGCTACAAGGGTATTTATGAAATCAATGAATTCGGTATTGGTATAGGTATCGGTTATTAATTTAAAAGAGATTTGAAACGGTAACTGTTTTAAAAAGATATCGATGGCCAACTCTGGTTTATTTAAAAAAAAAAATAAGATTGGTTGAGCTAATAAAAAATTGTATAAATACATATGTCTGCTGAGCTGGTTTGTTCAGCTAACAAATATAAGCCGAAACTAGCCGTTGGTAACGTCGGCGGCTCGACTTCCAAAACAAAACGGCGGCGCATCGAGTTTGTGTCACTCGACTTGTATCTAATCAAGCGGCCGAGACTACACCATAGTGTGTCATTTCTCTTGTAACTAAACAAAATGTAATGGAATAAAAAAAAAAGAACTACAGTTAGTGCTGACAACGCATTTTGTGGAAAATTCGTAAATTTTTGTAATAAAACTTGCGAGAAAACAGCAAAAAAAAATCTCCAATTCGAAAACTACTCATATTTCAATACTAAAGTTGAAAGTTTACTCAAAACGGAAAAAATCTAGTTTACGGAATTAACTAAAAAAAAAAAAACAAATAAAGGTATAAATAAGTGCGTTTCGAAAACAAAAAATTGTTGTGTCGGTGGTCTATACTTTCCGAGTTAAAGTCCTTTTAAGTTTATATATTTTATATAATGGATATTTATTAAACTTTGGCATGCGTTGGATGAACGAAAAAAATTGAATTTGTGTAACAGTGTTAGTGAATTTAGTGAGCTACATTTTCTAGCGTAGCCATATTGGATTTTCTTACACAATATGTCCAAAGCCAGGCTGCAGGAATATCACTCTTTTATCAGTGATTTTGAAGGTAGATCATTAAAAAATCAATGTTTTTAGACTTTTCGTTATTTTTGAAATAAAATTAAAGCGATTACAAAAAAAAAACTTCCAAAATGATAAAGTTGATGTAAGTACATTGAAAAATTTCGATAACTTGATCAAACTTTTAAAAAACTTAATTTTCCATAACATAAATTTAGAAAATCATCCAAATTAAACTCTGGTTATTTAAAAAAAAAAGTTACTCTCGCCCTTGTTTGAAAATATCTGGGGTTAGAGTTAATTTTCTGGTTATATAGAAAAGTTACTCGCCCTATGGAACTATATGGAACCTTCACGTCTGTGGTTAACATTAAACTCTGGTTTGAATCTAAGGTGGCTCCATGTTTTCTCACTTAACAAATAAAGAAATACTGTATTACAACTCCCAACAATTACAAATATTTCCGGCAGATGTTCCCTGAGTGTGCCATATAGTCGTTCTAAAGTCTCTATGATATAAATACTTATTTGTCAGCTTCTTTACTTCCTGCTGCAGTCCAGCGTCATTATCGAAACTGATGAAGCACCTGATAATGCAAAAAACGTGGAAGATATTAAAATGCAAGTTGTTTTATTCAGAGATCAGTTGTAGTCTACATAAGTCATAATGTGGGGGCACCAGCTAATAAAAGTATATTCCGAAAAGCCTAGAAATTCCGATGTAGTAATATGTTTCCATATTCGGTATATAGCATCTTTAGCTGTATAATTATTTGGAAGAAAATTCAAGTGGATTAACCTCCAAATTCTTCATTCGTTCCTTACATTAGTGGGGTCTTATCCAGTTAACTATAGTTCCTCTGGAACCAAACACTTTTGTTTACCATCTGCCAAAGAACGTTAATAAAGTATTTTACTTATCTTCATTGCCAGCTTAACAAAGTTCTTCCAATATTTGATTTAGGTGATATTATCTGTCTTCTTAATAATCAGGGCAAGTTTATAATGGCACAAAATAATTTAACAATTACTGGCAAAATAGCACCACCAAATAGCACAATTGGCAAAAAAAAAGCAAAAAATGGCAGTAGGTTTTTTTTAATATTTCTATTAAAAAACAATATTAATGAAATTTTCAGTTAGTTAAACTGTTAAATGTTATTGTATTTAATTAGTATTACTTTGAAAAGCTAAAAGTTCGGAAGAGAAATTTCTACAAACGTTTAAAAAATGTAGATTTTTTAAATTTGTTCCTTAAACTTATGTACAAAAAAGTTGATGTTCAACCACAGACCGGAAAGCGTTTTATTTTTTATTTTAAACACCAATAAATACAGTGAACTCTCAAAAACGTGAACTATTTTTGCAAGGGGTGTTCGTGTTCCTGATTTTGTTCACGTTTGTGATTGGATTTTTTTTTAACTATTTTACTACAGATTTGATCCATTTAGACTAAATTCTGTTCCAAGTACTTCCGAACCAATCATTATAATAATTTTAACAAAAAAATAAAATATGAAAAGATTTGAAAATTTTTCTTCTGAAAAATTCTTAAATTCAAACATACATTCTTAGACGAAATTTTTAAATATTCAGAAAAATATATAGAAAAATATTAAACATTTTAAGAAATTTTTCCTATTAGAAAACTTTCTGATTTTGGGACTTTTTTAAATAGACCAAATTTTCAATCTAAGACAATTTTTGCATACCCAAATTATTGATTTTAATACGTTTCTGATATTAAACAGTTCTTAATTTCTAATACATTTACTATCACGACTGTTACGGCTTTTAAATCAGAGCGAAATTGAAAATTTTAGAATTTTTCGGTGTTCTTGCGATTAAATCAGAACGTTTTCCCCATTTTTTATTCGTTTTAAATCGTGTTAAAAAGCCTGGTCGAAAGTAAAACGAATGCCCTTTTTTTCTAATAAATTACAATTTAGAGTCAAAAATGGTGCTTAATATAAAAATTTAGAACTTTTTTTACTTATTTCTGATTTTATTGTATTTTTGGCTGTATTGTTTATACTCTAAAAACTGTTTTAAAAAAACATTTTTTTGTTTTGATATTCTAGAAAACCCTCAAACAAATTGATAACAATGTTAGAAGCATTTCTTAAAAGAATTTTACTTTCCATGTTTTTTTATTTTCCATAAAACCATATGTTTTTGGCACTTCGATAATAATTTCGAAAAAAATTCGAGTTTTCGAAAGCTTTTAGAATTTGAGAACACCAAATTTCAATTTCGTGTGATTTCACAAATTTGTTCTAATTGCAAAACGTTCTAAAGTAGGGACATAACTACTAATTCTATTTAAATTTTATTCTATACATTTTAACACAATTTTGATACAAAAAAATTCTTTAATTCGAAGATACAGGAAAAGAGTTTTTCTGTTCACGTTAGAAAAGGTGTTTACTATAAGAACGTGTTGAAATTATTATTCGGGGATTCCCCAAATTACTAAAATATTGAAGAAAAAGAAACATTTCTTATAAAATGTTCACGTTTTGGAATAGTCAATGTAAAAAGAAAATTGTTCATGTTTCTACTGGAAGTTCACGTTTCTGCGAGTCCACTGTACTATATTTGAAATGTTTTTTTCGACTGTACAAAAAACAAACCGGGTATTTTTATTTACAATTATAAAAAATTATTATTGTTAAATAACAAAGTTGAAAAAAGTACAAAAAAAAATTACTAATTTAGAAATGTTGAGGTTAAGAAGAAGAATAAACGCTTTTCTCTAAAAATTATAAACACTATTAATTTTTAAATCAGACTAGACTAGTTTCTGCCTTTTTATGGACAGGTTCATCAGTGATTTTCCATTTAAATTGTATTATTATGTGTGTCTTATAATTGTCAGATTGTCTTTATATGATAAAATTTTCAACAACCTGCGGCTGTAAGTAATCAAACCTGCGCTCATCTTACATTACAAACGTAACAATACCAAGTCATGACCGTTTAGCGGTTTCGAATTTTAGCTATTAGCTTTTTCTGTTACTGTATATTATACTCAGAAGTGACAACACTAACAACACAAATATTCTATTTTTAGATTTTTGTTTATTTTTCTAATCTCCTCCATCTCTATTTCACAATGTTACCAGATTCTCTTTAATCTTTTTTCAACTTCGGTATTAATTCCAAAAAAATTCAAATAGGTATTTCTAAAAAGATCGAAAAAAATTTATCGCTGTTAATAAACTTACCTGATTTGTGGTATCAACAAAACCGCTAAGTTGTGGTGCAAAACATAGTATCACAAAAAAAAAAAAAAAACGGCACAGTCTTTAGATTATAATCATTTAAAAATAGCATTTAAAAGATTATAATCATTTAAAAATTGCATTTAAAAAACTGCAATAAAATACTTTATGGTGTAACAAATTAATTATTATACGCATGCGCGGATTAACTATTTTTTTGCATTTTTTGTTTTCAATTTGCTAATTTTTCACGGAGGTATACGTTTTTGAATTAAAATTACCGAGGTCAAAACCCGGTAGTAATATTTATGGTTAAAATTTTATTCAAAATTTCGCGATTTGTCAAATATTTATATGGCATTTATTTTTACACATTATACTTTAAATTGGTTGATGGTTTCTTCTTGGAAATTTATGACGCCATAAAAAATTTTTAACATATCTCGAATTTTTTATATGCGGCGAAATATAAAATTATTTGATCTAATATTTTATTTGACCCAATGCCTTAGATATACATTTGTTAAGGGTATTTAGTTATTTTTACTATAAGTTTGCGAAAATCGCAAAAGTTAACGCCCGAATTAGCGTGGAAATTTTATGGTGGTTGAATCCAATTTGTGCTAAAGTAAAAAAAAAAAAAAAAATACTACTGGTATTGTTATTTATTTATTAAAGCTCTGCAATTTAAAGCCTT